>NCQV01066477.1:0-11430 GCA_002740545.1 Lophocereus schottii
ATATGTAAAATTGATTTGCTGATTATTATCTGAAAGTGGACCCCTTAATGATGTTTGTTGCGATCTTGAGATAGGTGCACACCTCCCAGACCGATCGGAGAGCCTGAGTTACAGCCGCGCGGGTAACTTGATTGAGCATTGATGGGGCCACTTGCTTATGTGACAAAATAATGAGTAAACTGATTCCTTAAAGGAGCATTACATTGATTTTTCATCATGGAGAACAGGTGAGTTTTTGAAGAACACAGGCAATGTACGTACCTGGTCTTTTTGAAATTCTCCCCCTTTCATCATGGAGCATGTGTGCTGGCAGCTTGAAGCGACCGATGTGACCCCATTCCTACTTCAAATATTATATGTGTCCCCATTAGTGCAACATTACGATGTTTATTAGATTTCTCCACTTAATAGATTATTTATAGTTGGCTGTGTGTTTATAGCTAACGAGGTTGTTACCAATGTTTTAAGGTAATGATGTAAGCTCATTATACCTTTAGAATTCTTATCACATTAGTATTTACTAAGTGCTTCTATTTTAGTTATTTATATTAAATGGAGGACGAAGACAAGGAAAACCCCGAACCTTTATCACACTAAACCATCGGGATAAATACATTGGGACATTTATAAGAGTAATCGAAACCTTTGACATGCGTTAGACTTTTGTTCAATGACAACCAAAGACTTATTAGTTTACCCTTCACTCTAAACATCGAACTTTGTATCGCTGTCACCTTCAACTTATAACATCCGAGTACCCACATATATAATTTGCTTCAATGACCCCTTTTGTAATGCGCGTGACCTCATAACTCCAACTATCACACCTAGGTCACCCTTCTTTGCTACTCACTAAAATTCATGGATAATGCATGGCCATTAACTTAATAAAACTTACTTGGAGCTTTAATTAGGGTACAACCTTATGGGTTTAATCGCTCACCCAACATTTATCCGATTCTAGGGCCCTGCGAATATCGTATCCGTAATATAACCAACCTTGCCATATGGCTTTCATATTCTTCTTCGTCAATTACCCCAAATTTGTTAAATTTACGGCTATGCGAGATAACCCCCAACAGGTTAAGACGAATTTCACTTAATCTTTCACGGTTATAAATCATTATAAAGTTGTGCAAATGACTCCCATGGCCATTCAAATCAAGCTATAACTTCACAACCTATCCAAATTACGTCAAATGCTTTCGAACTCTATGAATTCACAATAAATAGCCAAATAACATGAAACTTATGCCATTTAGTCATCAGGCATTAAAATGCATTTGAAATTCAATGAATCAAATGAACAACTAAAGCCCAAATCAATTACAATTCCACTTTGACTCTCTGCCAACTTACCCAATCGACAATTCATTCCAAAGGACCACACCCAATTTCCAAATTTGCACATAACATGAATACCAAGGCCGATGACATGATTTAATTCACGAATTCATTAAGATTAGCAAGTTCGATAACTTGTCGCAAGCACAAACAAATGGAACATATTTCATTAACCGTGAAATTAGTTCATTTGCTTGCATTGGTTGATTAACTCGAATTGAAGTTAAACACGTTAAACTAACTTCGTTTTTAATTCTTTTCATGCATTAACTAATTAACTTGAATCGATGCTAAACCTTCACAACCTCTCAAATTCTTCATAAAATCAACATAATAATCATCATCTTCATCATAAGCAACACCCTAGGACCAAGTATCATCTTCAACCTTCACTCATACTTCCTTCACCTCCCATTCAATTCAACCATCCCAAAATAATTCACAAAAATTCACAAATAAACATCTATGAATCATAGTTACACCATCTACAATCAGGATTTCAACAAAAGGGGATCAAAAAAAATGAATGAAGTGGGGTTAGGGTTTCACCTCCCAACTTGGCTTTGAAGCTTGAACAAGGAGAAGGGCAGGGTGGCGGCGATGACTGGTGGTTACGGCGGCGCAAGGTGACCGGTGACTCCCCGGTGGCGGCAAACGGCAGGTCCAACGGCAGAACAGGGGCGTCGAGGTGGAGGCTGTCAGACAGAGGAGGTTCGAACGACGAGGCAAGGCCGTGGACGGCTAGTTGAGGGTGGCGGGTGACTTGGCTGCACCGGCCGGTGTTCTAGGCGGCAACGGGCGGCTGAGTAAGGGTCGGTTTCCGGCAAGGCAAACAGAGAGAGGGGGGTGTGTTGAGCCAGGCACAGGCAGAGAGAGAGAGGTGGAGGGGTTTGGGGTATAAGTCAAGTTGTGATGCTTTTGGCTTTTTTTTGGGTTATGTCGGTTTGGTTTTTTTTTTGGGTGAATTCTCCTTTCTTATTATTATCACTATTGTTGTTGTTGTTGTTGTTGTTGTTATTATTATTATTATTATTATTATTATTATTATTATTATTATTATTATTATTATTATTATTATTACGGAGTTTAATATTGCCTGGTTTGAGGTGACATTGTCACTTCAACCTGCAACGCACAAATATGTATTCATATATATACATGTACATGAAATGCTGAATTGAAATGCGGCGCCCAACATAATTCAAACTAAAGTTAAATGAATATTAGGTTCGGGCCATTACAAGATAGCTGATAGGAAATGGAGACAAAATTGAATTTTGGTGGGATAATTGAATTGATAATGCCAATCTTGTGGAGTTACTTAAAAAAGATGATTCAACAATTACTCAACCTCATTGTAAAGTGAGGAAGTTCATTACAAACAGTAAAGTTTGGGATGTTCATAAAGTCATATGATCATCAATAAGGAAGAACTAGTCCAAAAATTGTTGTGGGTTACCATTACCCCAATTTGAGACAGAAGACTAATATACTGTTGGGGTTCACAGGCTGAGGCAAATTTAGTATGAAGTTAGCAACTTCGGTGACTTGTAATAATATTGAATACAATGAGACCAAGTGGACATATAAATAGATATAAGCTGGATGTGATGCCAAAGATAAAAATATTTCCATGGCAGAAATTACACAATGCATTACCACTATGAGGGAATCTAATAAAAAAGGGCTTTAGATCAACTCCGCTTGTCCTCTTTGTATGAATGACATTGAGTCTAATGACCATCTTTTTTTGGGAATGTTCATCCATTAAGGGCTTTGGAACCTAGCCTACCGACATCCCACTTAGTATTACGAATGGGCATCAATGTTCTAAACATTTGCTTCTCAAATTTCGTTAAACCCATAACTACAATGATATGAACAATTTAGCATTCCTTTCATGGAGTATGTGGAAAGCAAAGAATGTTGTGGTTTTTCGAAATGAAATCTTTTGTTCTATGAAAACTTTGATTAGAGCCAAAAAACGTAGATGGAATGGAGAATCCGAACTTGCATGTAGGAGGTTACTTTCTTCTAGAGGGGATCATAATCTCCGCTCCACTTCAAACTTATTGTGAGGTGGAACCCCTCCCCCCCAGGGATTTGTCAAAATCAACTTTAATGGATCTCTCATACACAAATCAGCAATGAAGATTTCATCATGAAGGATTGACTGGGCAAACTCATCAAGGCAGGGTCAGCGCATCATGAAGATTCTACCATTCAAATTGCGGAAGCAAGGGCACTTCATGTTAAGCGTAAGTTGAAACAAGTTTTGAATAGCTAATTATCGAAAGGGATAATTCTATAGTGATACAGGCACTTAAAGGGTCCACATCTACTCTCTAGCAAATTGCAGTCATCATCAGTGATATATTGAGGCATCTGAGTACAACGGATCATTACGTTACCTCTCGTATTTATTGGGAAGCTAACATGGTGGCTGATTGATTATCAAAATTGGAGCAAACTATTCTTTACGTACCTTCTTATGATCTTAGTTTTTTCCTGTATCCTGATGTAATGTGGAGTACTGTTATAAGAAGAGGCATCTAACAATATTCTTTACCACTTACCATTGTAAAAAATAATAAAAAAAATTAGTGCCGCTCTTGTAAGAAAAGGCTTATAATCCTATTTTTTAACACGTGCCGTTGTAAAAAAATAATTAAAAAAATGGTCTCTGTTCAAAAAAATTGAAAAAGACATGCAACTCTGGTGAATCTCTCAATTGAACAGACTTTTCAAGCAAACTAATACTTCAAACCACAAAAGAAGAAGAGAAATTGGGACTTGGGAATGGCCAGAGGCCGTTCCCTTTAGTTTTTGAACTGCTAATAATGAAAATTTGAGGAAGATAAGTAGGACGGAAACAAGGAAGTGGGAGGTGGTTTTGGAGAAGGAAACTTATTTTAATTTTTTTTAGGTAATTGCATTATATGACCACATAATTCTAATGGGATTATTTTCTTCCTAATGAATATATCTGACTTTTAAATCTAAACAAGATATTTAAGAATTATTTTGTAATAGGACATTTATCATTTTACTTTTCAAATATGGTGGGGATTCGAATTGTCATAATGGGAGGAGAGAGGAGGTCAATAGTAGTGGAAAGAGACCGCCAAATAAGCGTCGGCCATTGCTTTAAATTTTGATAGGAATCTGCCCTCCAAAAAATGCTGAGCATATTGAACCCAACTTTATTTTCATTTACCAAGCGTCCGTGGCTTAATTGATGTCACCTGCTTCCTGTTATTCTTTTCACCTGGGTTCAAATTTGAGGGGAGTCTTTGCTTGCTAATTATTGGGAGGCAAGGGTGATGATGGTTTGCAGCAGGTTTCCCCTTCCCTGTCGGGCCCATGGACTTGTTGAGTCCTTTCCTACGATAGGAGACCCAGTAGGTGGTCTAATTTACCATTGTAAAAAAAGAAAAACTTATTATTTTTTATTATTTGATTTCATGACAACCACTTATTATTTTTAGATGTTCCAACAAGTGATCCAACCGCATAAGGACGAAAACAAAACTCGATGCATTCATCATATGTTTTGATCTATCAATTATTAGTAGGATATTATTGTCATTTGTGTTCGTTTGTTTTGTAAAGCAAACTCTCTTCAAGGAAATCGTCACATCGATCTTGGTTTAGTTTCGTAGTTAATTTCAGGAGTTAAGACTCATTTCGTTTGAAAATTGTTTTTTTAACTTTTAGTGATACTTAACTTTAGGCAAATGTTTATATATACAGATGGTCGGAATAGAAATTAACAACTTTGTGACCTTAAAGTCATTTTTTTATATATATATAAAAAAAGGACCTTTGAATTTTTATCATGCTAAATTAGAATAGATCGGACTATACTACACTGAACTAGATCCTCCTGAGAAATGTGCATAGAGTGACAGAGAAAGCGTCACATTCAATGGGTCCCTCGCTCTGATTTCACCCAAGGAAGAAATCTCTCAATTCCCTAATCCCATCATTTGTCAGCATCCCACAATTTAATCACCCCCGTACATAAGATGCAGTTCACAAATATGGAACAATCATCTTTTTTTCAAGAGTTGTCAAAAGACATATAAATACATACATATAGTCCATTTTAAAAAGTCCATAAAATCAACGTCAAGCTGAAAAGACTAAAGCCGGGTAAAGGGTAGGTTTGAGTTAATTCATTTAATAAACGAGTTAATTTTGTGTCAGTCTTATAAATAGTTATATATCAACTTAAAATTGAAAAATAATATGTTTTCAAACTAAATGGTCAAATCGTATCGATTTCGGATCAAAATCGAATCAATTCGCTTCACGTCGGGTTCGAATTTCTCTCAATAATTTCATGTCGGATTGGGGTCGACTTATTGTGTCGGGTCGTACTTCCCGAACTCTTAAAAAGACTACCATTCAAGTAGTAAAAAAAAATAATAAATCCAATGTTTAAATAATGGGCAATAAACATAATCCAAATACTTTTTCCTTTGTGTGTGTATGAGAGAAACAATGGTCCATATAGATAGGATTCTTTCAAAAAATTTACTAGTTAGGTTAGTTGACACCCACATATGAGCCAAGTACATGACGCTACCTGTAACACCCCGTCAGTGGGTTAAAGGATTAATTTGATATGAATATTTATATCATCCAAGGTGCTCCTTTCTTTTCGAGAGTCCACTCATAAGAACTCCATAATTTAGCATGCTTATTATGTAGAAATCTTATGATGGGTGACCTCTTGGAAAATTTTTCATGCCGCGTGCAAGCGAGGACGAAGCATGCTGGAAAGACTTGTGCTGATTTGTGAGGCCAGTCAACGATCCTTGAAGCCATTCCTGATAACTGTCCTGGCTCAGGAGGGGGTCAGGGCATTACAGATGGTATCAGAGCCGACCTGCAACCGTGAGTTGCGCCAGTGAACGGGAAAGCCTTGAGCAGTCACCTAGTAGGGTAAAGATACTATGATAGACAGCTGGTCAAGAGGACGTGTGAGTCAGTCGGTTAATGAGGCACAACGTCCTCATGCGTGAGTCGGTCGGTTAGTGTGGCACAACGAGGACGTTGCATGCTTCAAATGAGAGTGATTGTAACACCCCCTAAGTGGCTTAAAGGATTTGATATCACTACTTATATCACTAAAGATACACATTTCTTTTCGGGGGAGTCAACTCATAAGAACTCCACAGTTAAGCGTGCTTTCTCCACGCTCACTGTGGAGAAATCTTATGATGGGTGATCTCTTGGGAAGTTTCCTAGACAATGTGTGAGCGATGACGAAACATGTCATAAAGACTTGTGGTAATTTGTAAAGTCAGTCGACTATCCTTGAAACCATTCCTGACAACTGTCCCGACCCGAGAGGGGGCCGGGGAGTCACACTACCACTTACCAATCATCATGGCATCCATTATTTTATGTTTTAAAGCTTTTTTTAAAAAAAAGGGCTTTAGAGCTCTAACGAGATTAATTCTCAAAATTTTAGACATTATAACAATATAATTTTCAGTGTGACTTTCACTTTTATAGAATTTTGAGGGATATAAATGCAGGCAATCTTATCCCTCCAAATACTCAGACTAATAGAGAGAGATTGATTTTAACAAACAAAAAAAAATTATACATCAATAGTGCTTTAAAAATTATTTTAACCTAATTATTTAAATTAAAATTTTAAATACATTAGTTCACATGTTCAATTCCCCTTACTATAATGTAATGATATTAAAATGTCCTATTTGACTCATCTTAAACCTAAAAATAAATAGTCTTAAAAATTGTACACTTGTTAATGCCCTCTTAGATGTTTCTCGTTTTTTGGGGGCCGGGCGGCGGGGAGCGGAGGGGCAGTGATGCAAACGTCCCCTTTTGAGTCGATTGACAAGGATGATAAATTAACTGGATCATGATCCAAGTACTCGTGCAAGATATATTGGCACTCGATTATGTATACGGTTACTATTCATCATATTTTTAGAGAGGGTAATTGCGCAGCTGATTAGCTGACAAAATTTGGACACTTCTTACATTTCACAGTTATTTGAAATGTGGTACCGTATAGGGATTCTTTCTATTCTCTATGACGATAATCTAGGGAGAACACTTGAAAGAATAGCTACTCAGATTGTACTGCTTACCTTTCTGACCAAAAAAAATAAAAAAACTATCTGGATCATGAAAAGAAAGGTGAAACTAGATAGAAAGGCGAGAGCATAGGGCTCCATCATGTAATAGGCAAATTAAGTTGAAAACAAATCATAAGGGTATGTTCTTTTTCATGATAAGATGCAGCTGTAAGCGGTAAGAAAATATAAAGGTATAAAAAGTTGTAAGAAGTTATAAAGATTGATGCAAACAATTGCGGAATTATTAAAAAGTTGTATAAACATTATTTTTAGATATGTATACATAGTTATTGGTCTGTACTGTATGGTTATGAAAGAAATTATTTCATGAAAGTAAATTACGTTTAATATGTCAGTGATATTTATGAAATTTTTATATCATCACTAAATAAATTATTATTTGATATTATATAAACAAACTATATATCAACAACATAAATTCAAACTCACAAATTTATAGAATCAAGTATCTTTTACAGTTAAGTTGTTTTTTAGTTAACATTAGTTTCATCTCCTTATAAACAAATTTAATAAATAATAATTTTTCTTAACAAAATCAATAGAACCCTTAAACTGAACTTCTATTTAAATTAAATAATTTAAAATTAATATGTTTAACATAATGCCTCAAATGAGACTGAAGTAATAGCTTGAGATAATTGTTAGTTGTTGTACCCTCCATAATTTTATTGTTTAGCATAAAAAGGCGATATATGATTTACACCAAAGCTCAGATATAATTCATATCGTTAAATGTTGTTTTTATGTTTATAAAAATATATTTAGATTTTTATAATATTGATAGTATATTAAAAGTTATATAGATATTTCTATAAATATGAGAAAAAAATAAATGACAAGTTGAAAGTAATAAAGAAATATAAGAAAATACAAAAAAATGTAAGGAAATGTAAGAAAATGTATGAAACTGTAACAATTTTATTAAAGATGTAAAGAGTTGTAAGGAGATGCAAGTTGTAACCTAAATACTCACTGTCGCCAAAAAAAAGAGAGCGAGAAGAAATCCTCCTTGAAGAAGTATACAGAGTTAATTAAAAACTCAAATGACTAATTTGTATTGTTGGAATTTAGTGATTAGTTGGTTAGAAAAGTTTGAAATATCAAAAGAGCTGCTCAAAATAAAAGATTAATGTATAAGAGGTTATCAAAAATGTTAAAGAGTCTCCAAAAGAAAGTAATGTTTTGCAAATTTTAGGTGCTATATAATTCAGTGTCAAATCTACCAATACATGTTGATTCAAGTAGTTTGACATTTACTCCCTTAAATAAGGTCTCGAGTTCGAGTCTTGTAAATGTAAAAAATTTGTGATGGGAGAGCTCTATTCTTTATTAGGTCAACAGTAGTTTGACTTCAGTGAAATGGGTCATCCAATACCAAAACAAATAATTCAGTGTCAAATCTACAAGGTTCTATGTGTTTAGAATGATCAGTGGTTGACTTGTTGTAATGTTTAACTTTCTCCCATTAGTAGACATAATCTAAAATCAACATGTTAAAGAAAATGCTTTTTGTACAAAAGGATTCCTACATCAGCAAATGAGAATAGATTAGAAGAAAAATCAAAATACATAAGTAGACATAAGCTTGTCTCTAGAATTCCTTAAGGTTTTGTTTAGACCTTGAAAAGTTTGGTGGAAAGAAAAAAATTTAGGAAAGTTACTTTTTTTCTAGTGTTTGGTTTAGAGAAAATCGCAAAGAAAAAAATATGGAGGAAAGTTTGGTGAAAAAATTGTTAGAAACAAGTGACAAAATTTTCCTCATAAAATTGTGAGGAAAGTTTGAGGAAAATTCTCAACCTTCTCCAACCTTGTATTGTTTAGATGGCATCAAAATGATTTAAATAGTTCATCAACATTCAAATTTCTCATCCAAATTCTTGTATTTTTTCCTTGATTCAAACAAGAGAAAAAAACTCATTTTCTTCCTACTTTTTTTTTCCTTCATATTTTTTTCCTTTAACTTTTCTTTCCACTAAATTTTCTAAGTACCAAACGGAGCCTAAAACTTTTAAGTATCAATTGGACAACCTAACACTTTCATAATGAGGATAATATTACTAAAGCAACACATTGAAATCTGAAGCTTCAGCGGCTGAGAGGGTAAATATTACTGCACCTTATAATTATTGACATTTTGCATTCCACATCTTCACCGTTAAACAAGATCAACAAAAGGCATACAATTATTATAATATGATTTTTCAAAATTATTATTATTATGAACACATGCATGAAAATTGAACGAGGGGGATCTCTAATGATCATGACAACGAGCTAAGCCTGCTGATGGTGGAGGTGGTGGTGGGAGGAGGAAGAGAGTGGCGAAAGTGGCAGCGGTGACCGTAGGGGCAGGTGGCTCCGGCAAAGACCATGCGGCAGAGTTGGGTCTTGTAGCGAGGGTGCCTTATAACGGGTCGGAGCTCCGCCAGCCCGTGGGCGAACCGGCAGTGTTCGCCATAGGGGCAGGTCCCAGTCTCTTCCCACTTGTTGCACAACTCTGTTTTGTACGTGCCTTGGTTGAATACTTGTATCTCTACTGCTCTCTCTTCTCCGCGTACTCTCAATTTCTGTTCCACCAAAAACTCTGTTACAATATATTCATTCCATGGTGTTTGTTTCAAGATAGCGTTATAAATTCAAAATACAATCTGGTTTGATATATGATTGTCTACCTAATCCTACGAATCCATACCCATACCTCAACTCGAGACGTTACATAAAGCTAATTGGGTTCAAACCTGGGTGGATGTCGAAGCCTGGCGGGTTTTAATCCAACGTGTACTAAGCCTGCGTTGCCATTGAAAGAGTGCAGACAAAATATAGATTAAAGTTGATATATCAAACTCACTGTTCCATTGAGATGGAGATGTCGAATTCGAGATGTATTTGGTCCACCACCCTGAGGAGACTTAGGAGGAGATCTAGAGGAAGGATGATTTACGAGCTTAAAATAGCCAGGAGAAGGAATAGAGATGCTCTTAGGCAGAGAACACCTCTCTGAATCATCACTCTCATCCATGATCACACTCGTCGCACTGCTGTTACTGGTGCTGATACCACCCATATCGTCGTGACCCATTTCCATAACACTACCACTACCAGTACCAAACACATTATTTATGTTCCGATCTGCACTCTCCTTGATTCCGGACCCATCGGACCATGAGAGGAGGCGGCGAGTGAGCTCCTCATTGGCTAACCGAAGCCACTCGTTCTCCTCTTGGAGCGCATTGGCCTCCCGTGTCACCTCCTTGAGCCGCATCATTGCTGTCTGGTGCCGGTTCAGGAGCTGCTCGCGGAGGCGGCTCTCCTCGATCAGCTGGGCCCGGTAGAGGTGGGAACCCGACCCACTGCCCGCCACTGCCTCGTCGGAGGGAGAGGACGATAGTCGAGAGGAATTAAACGCATAAGGATCATCTTTGTCCATGGCCTTGAGCCTGAACTCTTGTATGTTATGACTGACTTATATATTATATGTGAATGACAATATCAAGAAGGGAATTAAACTAATTAAGTAAATGTTGGTGAAATAGAGTTGCTTGAAATGGAAGGATAAAGAGGAGGTGGCTTCAAGGCTTCAATCGTTGGGTCAATCATGACGAGGGCATTTTGGTTTGGTTTGGTTTGGTTTGGTTTGGGGTTGGATTTTGAAATTGGAACATCTTTTTTTGTTGTGTTCCTTTGCATTTCTTTGCATTGTTGAATCAAGAAAAAGGGTCTAAGAAAGGCTAACCAACCACAATCATTTCATTGCATTGCATTGCATTGCATTGCTTACTCCCCACAATTCTAACTAATTCACTGTTTCTCTCTCTCTCTCTCTCTCTCTCTCTCTCCCCCTTTCTCTTTCCGACTAGTGTACCTGAAGAATGCTTCTCCTATGAATCTCATCTCTCTGCTGTGCTATGAAATTGTCTCTAGTTTGGTACTTCACTCTTCATTC
>NCQV01066483.1:520-16691 GCA_002740545.1 Lophocereus schottii
GAAAACTTATGAAAATTCTATTGTAGAATATAAATTTTATTTTACAATTTCTGCGAAGTTTCATAAATTTTGGAAATATACTTTATGAGTTGTGAAGTTTTGACTGAGACTACCCTATTTTCACATAAATTTAGGCTATAGTTTTAATTTTTAGGAGTTATTTGCTTGGTAAAAAAATTATGAAAATTATTTTGGGTGGAATTATGTCCTGTTCCAACTATGCTTTTGTTAAAATTATGAAATTAATCTTCTTTGAAAATAAAAATGTGATTATATGAGCTATATGATTTCATTAAGCTATGTTTTTGGGGGAAATGGTTCATGTCTCACGTGAGGCTATTACATGGCATTCTAGAGCTATGACTATAGTGGTGACTTTCATTATGTTTAGGTCACCCATTAGGAGAGGTAACTAATCCCCTGGGATATAAATATCAGCCTTATGCGTTATGTGAGCCATGTGGGTCCCTAGTGAGGTGGGTTTTGACCTAAGCTTACGACGATATGAATGTGACTCCATGACTTGTGTTTGTTGGCAGTTCGTATACCCTAGAGTGTGGATGCCTAGTTAGTACCATATGAACGAGTTACAGCTAGTCTACTAATGGTTGGTACTATGTGAATGAGTTGTAGCTGGTCTACCAAGATGTGTTTGTCACTCTTATGTTGCCATTGTTCTTTGTTGAGTCATGAGTTGATTTCTACTAAACTAAAAGGTTTTGCATTCAGTTAAGAATATGTGATATGTTATGAAATTGGTTTCGGTTAAGATTTGGACTTTGGATATGTTATGAAATTAAGTTTTACTTAGATTTGGATTTTTAGATTTGGTTTTGGATTTGAAAGATCATTTAGGATATTTATGAGCTTGTGAATGATTTTAAAGTATATGTGTGATTGATAAACACACTTAAAGAAATATATTATGTGTGGATAGCAAGTATGTGGACTTCTAAAAGAAATATGCTTCATGTATGCATCAAGTATGGTTATGGGTGGGCCATTAGTTTGACTTAATAGGCTTTGCTTTATTTTGGACTTCAATGAGGATTAGGAGCCCAAAGACATGATTAGTATGGGACAACCATGATTAGTTTACTGAATAGACTAACAACAAAGTTTGTTTAGGGAGTTAAGTGAAAATGAGTGTCCTTAAATCGTACCTGGTAGAGGACAAGTACGACTAAATTAGTCTAAATGCCCACTCCATGACATACATACGTGTGTGTGTATTTTGTGAAGTTCGGGAGCATGTCAGATATGAAAGATATGAGTTTATTCGATTGCTGAAGCATAAGCATATTCTCTTATCGCCCTCCATATGCTATATGATATGTTCTGTTTATATGCCATAGAATATATGTATTGTGTGATTATATGTTGTGCTAACCAGTTAATATACAAAGTGTAATAACGAGGACCGTATGTATGAGACCTAAAGCTCTTGGCTCGGTAGTTGACGTTCTTTACATAGATGTTTTAGTTGAAGTTCCTCATAGGACAGTATGTATAGGACCTGAAGCTCTTGGCTCAGTAAACGCAGATCGAAAGTTTCCTCTCTGACAAAGGTTGCCTTAGCTAAGAAAGAGTAAGTAAGTACTAAGATCAGGTGTAGCGGGCAAACAAAAAGATCGTGTAACTTGACTAGTGCAAGTAGACAACCATTCGTTCCCATGGTTTATAATTACTAACGATTCTTTTGTCCCAATCCGCTTTGGTGGGGTGGTGAACGAATAGAATGGTCCACATCGCAAATGATATATCCCCACATAGTCTGCTCTTTTATGTCCTTCAAGATAAGGGGTGTAGAATAGTTATCAAAATTTTCCTAAGCTTTCACATTTTTAGAAAAGGTTGGACCAGCGATCTTGCCATTCCTGATGATCAGGCTAGGCAAGCTAATCACGTAATCCACCTTCTCTCACAAACCCCAGAATGTTCACTAATCCTACTAGTGTTTTTCACAAGTCTCATCCAAGACATCCCTAATCAACTAGATCCAGCTATAGAACCTAATCAAGCTTGCTGCGTCAAACCTTTACTGAATGGGAATTCCAATTCAAAGGTATCTAACTACCTCAGCCTAAGGCAAATAAATGAGCAGACTTTTCTCTACTACTATAGTTGCTAGGATACTCAAGTTTCCTTTAGCTAACCACACAATGTCCAGTCACCCAAATGAGATTACCCCTCTAATTAAGGATCCGCTGAGCTAACGTCACAATTTAAGTGTAAGAAGAAGAAAGGGAGGTAAGCGATTGGTCTCAAATGAGATTACCCCTCTGATGCATCATCTTCTGAACTAACGTCGCGATTTAAGTGTCAATCAAAAAATAGGGGAACCCAGCCTCATTGACGTTAATGGACTTTTAGCTCTACTTCGGAAAGCCCTGTGGAGATCAACCAAGAAATGCACTAATAATAGGGGATACTCTCTCTTCTCTCTTTCACTCTTGAAAGGTCAGACTTTAAAGAATCAAAAGAAGATCCCCTGGGGTTTAACCCCTGACCCCGTTTGAGGTAGCTCCCTTGGGATATAGGAAAGAAATTCCTATTTTGTTAATTCAAAGAACCCAAAAGCCTAGCATAGCAGCCAAACCTACAAAGTAATGCTTAGGAAAAAGAACCTTAGCTCGAAGGCTTGATTCCCTACTCCAATTTTTAAATGAAGCGAGAATGACAAAAAAGAACATTTGAGAGTTCCTAAGTCCAGGAATCTTTCTTTTTTTTTTGTTGGCTTCAAGGGAATCCTCTTTCATCTGACCTAATGAGAAATCTCACTGCTTACTCTATTCTCCACGCCTGACTTCTAAAGGGAGCAGTGATTATTAATCACAAATCACTTGTTATCGAATAGGCTGTTCTCTTTTCAAGTTCATCTTACTATGACACTGCTCAATCAAGGCTTAGGGGCGTAGCAATAACTTGAGAGTTTCCTCTCAACTATTGACAATTACAGAATCTATATATTCAATATGCCTAGCGAGACAAGCTAAAGACTTGAAGGGCGAAAGAAGCCCTTCGATCAAATGAAAGTCCAACAGTCGATTCAATTGTTGCACTCTATCACGCATCGGCTATTGATTAACGTCCAACAATAGGAAAGAAAGGATGCACTAGCTATACAGCCCATATATGTATTACTATCCCTACGGTACGGTCATCACATGATTACCATTCCTTAGCTGTCTCTGTTTTTTTCTTTAGTCAGACTATTTACTAAATGCATTTCTTGGCTATCATCTAGTCTGATTGAGGGTGGGACCTGAGATCTTAGCTGATGCTTTCTCTCCACCTTCGTTTGCTAATCACTTCACAGTCAACCCTTGCCCGTTTTGCTGATGCGGATATACCGATATTTGCGACATACTTTAGCACTTCTGCCAGACTTCACTAAAACTACCGCAATTCCAAGTTGCCAAACAGAAACTATAGTCCCAAATTCTTCAATCTGTTCTGTTGAAACAAAGATCTTGTTCCCGACTAAGCGTAAATAGAGTTCAGAGTCGACAACAACACATTACATTAAATAGCTAGCACTCTTGAAGAAAGATCTTTCAGTATTAGGACTCCTTCTAGAACAACCGATTCGAAGAATCCCTCAAGTGTTTTAAGCTATGTCAAATCCTGACGAGAATGCTTGTGAATTCTCATTTTTTAAGGAATTCCACGTAGAGTTATGATGCAATGCTATCCGAGGAAATGTTTCCTACTATTGATAAGGAGAATGGAAATCCCATTCTCAAAAAATAGGAATAAATTTCATTTCCCTTTCTAGGGCACAAAGGAGAGACTAGATGAGGATGTGCCTCCGTCAAATCATTCACTAGAGGAACCTTTCTTTGCCTCCACCAAGCCAAGTGCACATTAAAGGAATGCCATTGGAGTGCTTTCTCAAGAATTCCCCTTGTTACTATTGGCTTGAAACCTTCGCCTTTTCAATTCTACTGGATGGAGAAGAATGCTTTCGATTCATTTCTTCTTCTCATCCATCCATCAAAGTGGTTTGTTTGCCGGAAAAGTTCCCTTCTCATTTTGATTGATAGTATAGTGAAAGTATCTCATTGTTAGGGTGAGGAAAACCAATGACAAATCATGGTAGTATACATAGATATTTAAGCAAGCCTAATCAATCGGAGTGGACTCCTATGAAATGGACAGTTAATGCCCAATCAAGTCTGATGGTTCTGAAAGACTAAGGGGTTAGTATGCTACTACATTGTAGGCTCTGTACATACAGCATAGTAATGAATACGAATTCACATATCGGTCCTCACTCCACACCAACCCGAAGGACTTTGATAGTTAGGGATTGTTGCTAGTTATTCACGGCAACTAGTAGTACTTGTGTGATGAGTATTGTTAATTAATTAATAGCCACCAAATCTAGGTAGGAGAATTTGACAGGTCCACGTGGAACTCCCGATTAGCCCATGCAGTTAAAAGAAATGCCCATTATTAATTATTTGTTGGCTTATTTAGAATGGTTTCGAATGTAGTAGTGAGTCTCCTTTTCTCACTGGCAAGAATACACTTAGTTAGCACCACAAGCATGAAGAGCATGCAGAATCAAATAACAATTCCTTTAAACCCGTGGTGACATTTCAGCCAATTGATACAAAAGTGAGCTAGACTGTCTCATGTCCAAGCAGATAGTCTTTTATGACTAGTAGACTAAAAAAAGGGGTGCTTGCTATACGTCTGACCCAGAAGGATGTGCCTACCATGCTAGGAAAAGGCTTGCGCACAAAACTTCTTTATTGGTGGGTGGGCTGCTTTCAAGGTGGAAATACAGCACCACAACCAAAAGGGGTAGTTGCTTATGATGGTATAATCTAGTACCAGGGATCCTAGTCCGTAGCCAATAAGGAAGTGTTCATTAAGTTCGCAATGAAAATGTTACTTATGCTAACAATTCCCTTTTGTTTGGTTGGTGAAAGCTCAGGTCGAAGTTGGTAAGTGTAGAAGTCTAAGTTCAAGAAAAATCATCATCTGTCACATCTTAATCAACAGACTAAGCAGCAAGTAAGGGTAACGCACAAGAGAGTTAGAAAAAGGTACCCCTTTTGTCTCCTTCCTCAGTAAGATTTTCCATTTTGCACTGCTATAGTATGCTTTGGAGGAAACTTGCAATAAAAAGTAGTTTTGTTTTGGCCTCTTTTTGTATTCCTAGTAGCAAGATCCAATGAGGTAGAATACTTTCCCTAGGGAAGCTATAGTGCTCCAGAAGTGTGCCTACTTGCTTGGTTATAGTGTTGACCTGAAAAGAGACTTTAATGATGAAAAGACTTTTTGTGACAGATGAGAAACCTAACTACAGGATGCATTTGGAGGTTAAAAGAACACCTTTCTCTTTCATATTAAGTTCTAAGAGGTGCGATCCACTGAGCATTGAACCAACTTGACAAGTCACTCAATAGTCTTTCACAAATTACCCTTATTTCAGTGGACCCTTAGAGTTGTCTGCGACTCGATGATTTGTATTCCAAAGGTTTACCAAGGAAAGCTTTCGGCAGTTATTCTGTTATTTTTTAGTTTTGAGAAACCCTTACCAATGATGTCTCAAAAGACTCCCCATCTCCTACCTTCAAACATCGGTATCCCACTAGATCATAAGCCTACTGTAGGCCTAAGAGGATTAATAATGACGCTCGAGCTTCCATAGTCTTCTTATTTAGTTGGATGGCCAAAATCTAATCCATGGATAAACTATAGCCCTCGAGAATCATTCAAAGACTTTATAATTGCTTTAAAAATGACTTCTAAGATGCTCTTATGGAGCATCATTTAATTCATATCCCAACAAGCCCTAGTTGGCTATTCTTCTACTTAAATAACTATTCTTCTACTTAAATAAAACACGAATTTAGATATTTAGTATTCTGACCCTTTTTAGGATTTGTTTTCCTACTGCCTCATCTAATCATAGGCATTCTATCTTGAATAGATAAGGCATCATGATACCTATGTCTCAGTTACGTCATCAATCTCAGATATTGACTACGAAGGCTTAATGTCAATCAGAAAGAGGTCATTGTCTGAGCACTCTACCCACCACTGACCCTAAGAGGACAAGCCTTGGGATGATCCTTCCCCAGCTCTCTTTGATCTACCCTTTGAATCTTTCCTTTATCAAAGGGCATGGGTGCATGAACTAGATGCATATGGGTTCTTTCCAAAGGCACTCTTTAAAAGAACTAAAAAAAGTGAAGGCCTTGGCCACTGTTTTACAACATGGTTCGGCCAGCACAATGCATGTGTTGCAGATCATCACATAAATTTGTGACTAGGTAGATGGGACTATGATGTCAATGCTAAAGGAAGGGATCTCAAGCCACCTGCCTACTCGAGAGAGAGGTTAGGAGACGGGAGCTTAACAAAGGACTCATTTCCATAGCGGGAGCGTATGTGAGGAGCTAATCACAAGAGGCAAGCAGGGGGTATCGATATCATTATTTTCATATAGATATGGTTCATTTGGCAAAGTCACTCAATCTTCAACTATGCAGAATAAAAAGAGTCTATGGGTCAGGGTTTCTGAAAGTGTATCCTTGTCTCATCCCTTTTCAACCCATGATAACTATCATGAAAAAGGAAAATGCTCTGAAAAGACGTTCCACTTTGCATCCTGACTAACGCCCTTCCTTAGTTTAATAAAACCAACATATTCGCATACGACGGAGATTCTCGCTTTTCCTTAAACCTGTAACTCACGAGTCGCGACTTGAAAGTCGTGCTTTTCATAGACATAAGATTTTATCAGAAGTCTCTCAGTTTAAAGAATAAAAGATATAAAGAATGAGTTATGAATGTTCTCCATCGATTATATCAAACAACTTGAATGCTTTTCGCCTAATGATTTAGGCTCACTATATGCATCCCACAACTGATGAAAGAGTATCAAAAACTGCTTGGGCTTCTAGGAACTATGCATATGTCTGTAAAGTACACTTAGCTCGCGCAGGGCTTGGAGGCTCCTTCACTACGAAGGCCAGCTGGGATCAAGGTTTTGTGGCGGTACCATCTGGACCTCAATGACCTGTTACCCCCACAACACTACAAGAGAATGTTCAATGGCGACATGTTCCCGCTGAACATCAAGTAGGAAGATACGATCTCATAAGACAATGGACGACATACTTGAGAATTATCTAGTCTCTCTGGCTAGCCTATCTCTTTTTTTTTTTTAATAGAGGGAAATCCACTTTCCTTTATTGGCTAATGGGTAGAGTAGCCAAATGCCAGACGCCCAGGGGCGGCCTTTTAAAATATGAATGGTAGATTCAGGCTCTACTCCACATCTGTCACAAAGAAGGTCAGCCTCCTCCTTCAAAATCCCATTTAAATCATCTTGCGTAAGAAAAAAAACTGCCAACATCCACATCTAAAAGGAAGCCTGTGAGAAAAATGCCTTATCTATGAGATCTCGGCGCAACTGCCTAACCCAACATTAATCGTTTTCGAATTACAACTGCTCGACTTTTTCCCCTAAACATCGATCTAGGGGGGAGGAGCTCATTTTTCGTAGTATACCCTTAACAAGAAATTCTAGGCTCGTATTAATAACCATTATAACCCCATACCCTTTGAGCAAGTGCTATGGAGATAACGAATGCTGGTGTGTAGCCCAGCCATCCACATTGCAAGAGCTCTGAGTGTTCTTACCATTGAAGCTTCCCTGGCCAACCCCTGACTTGATCACTGAGGCGGTCTACTAGCTGCCTTACTTCTGTGAAAAAACTTGCTGGTTCCCCAATTTGCCGTTAGCTGCTGTAACTCAGGGTTGCTTGGGGTTGTTTGTGCATCACAGTCCCACTATATCGCCCACCCAAGATATAGCACTGGTAAGATTAAGCTGACAACTTCTGTGACGTGCTGCCCTCGCCCCGACCTAGCCTGATTGCTTGTTGCCCCAGGAGTACCTGTAGCTCTCTGGCCTTGACTGACAATCGTTGAGCTTTTTCTTTCGTAATGCCCCGTAGGCCTCTCTCAAGTGACCTAAGCATTTGGTGCTTTGATCTTTTACTAGGTTGGTGCTAGGTAAATAAGGGGCTCTATAATCCATGCCTACCAGCATCTTAGTATATGTCATTCCTTCCATTCTTAGGAAATTCGGCCTGAGGCCAAGAATCTCTATGTGAAAAATCACTAGATGACAGTCGAAGTCCCTTTTTCTTTATTCAAAAAGGCTTTTCGCCCTCAACTTTGTGCCTTAAGGCTGGCTTTGGGGAAGAAAAGCTATTGTCAACTCCAAAACCTCTGTGTCGGATCCTACCCCATGTGGTCCTCACTTCAGGTCCCACATTTCTCTTCCTTTGTTTGATTTCCCTCAACTCTGAAGCGCTTTTGTGGTTGGCTTCGTATTCAAACCTTCTTTCCTAGTCAATCCTTGTCCATTTCATTCATGGTGCTCTTGGCACAATGGTCTAATCTAGAGGATGATAGTCATTGGTTCATCCGTAGTTTTGCTAACTTACGGGTAGGTCTTAGCTTTGAAGGTTTTTCTTCTCTTTGCTTTGTCCTCTAGTCCCACTTATTCTAAAACTATCTAAGTATATGGTAGAGCTAGAGCATAGAAGGTTCTTCATTATGGGCGAGAAAGGTTAGCCCCTTAGTGGTAATAGTAGCAACTCCCAGCCCCTTTCATTTACAAAAGAACTCCCTAGTTTATTAGTAGCATTCAAGGTTCAAAGCCCTACTCATAGAAGGGATGCAGACATCTACTTTTAGAATGAAAGGGGCATGGACCAATATAATGGTGCCAAAAAGGCATTTATTTACTTTGTCTAATCCAACCACATCGTATTCGGCCTACACCTTCTTTAGTCTTTACTAAAAGCCCTTGCCTGTGGCTATCTTCTAAAATCTGTGCCAGCTTCCGTCATTCCCTTGATCGACTGCCACTAAAGCAAGGAGTCAATGCCAACAACTCTTCTAAGCCATAAAGCTATAGGCTAAGTGGGTGTCGAACTCATACCTTCTACACTCCATTCCTGGGATTGGCATCTGCCTTTCTATTTCCCAGAGGATATCCCAATTCGTCGCATTTTCATGGTAGAATTTTCTTTGCATTCTACTTCGATAAAGGGCTAGGCTATACCAAAGGATTTAAGACCTTACCTTAGGCTTACAAACTGCTTCAAGAGTATGACGAGTCGGCCATTCCCCTATCTGTTAACTTTTATTCAACTCAATCACTCACTTGAGAAAAATTACACTATTACTAAGTTAGCAACCCATGAATGGAATAAGAGAATAAAGACAATTATGGAAAAGCTTGAAAATGAAGTCATTTATCAATTGATAACTATATGAAAGATACAGCCTTCATGCCAATTCTTCTAAAAAGGGCCCTTGTGATCTAACTTCTAACATTAGATATCCCACATAGAGCTTCTAAGGGATCCCCATCATGGGTTCCGTGAGGGAAGGATTGTTGCGTTAGTCTACGCTGCTATTTCATTTTCAAAGTCAGAATGAGAAGTTAGGAGGACAAGTAATTAAGTCTTTGGTATCCCACGTATAGGCTACCGATATCCGTCACTAGGAAAGGTTATGATAAACCTCGAAGACTTATGGGGTGTGGGGGAGTGCAATCTCATGCTAAATATTCTGAAGCTGCTACAACCTAATAGGGATTTAGATCTAATCAACGAACTATAGACTGTGAGAAGGATTTACTGCTTTCTTACTTGACAGAAAGCTAGTCCTTCCTATTATTCTAGTAGCTAGGGAGTGAAAACTATGAAGCTTTAAAAGACTGCGCTTTAATGAATGTAACAATCTAGACTTTCAAAAGCATAAGTCCATAACCTTGGTAAACTAAAGACACAAAAGTAAGAGCACTTCGAATAGCAAGCATGAAACTTATCCCACAAGTTAGGAGAACACACTATTCAACTACTAGCTGTAAGAGCAAGAGTAAATGAGGATTTTATTTGTGGTTTATAAAAGCAGATCTGGGAGACTGGGATTAAGAAAGTACTCAATCAGGATTACCTGGGATGATGCGATCTGCGTTTAACCTGTCAACCGTATTCTACAAGCCAAACTTCCTACATTAAACCTTATTGAAGGCTCTTTCAATGGCCTTTGAGATATAGAAACTTAGTAAAAAGAAAATGTTATGAATACCCAGACCAATTGCCTAATGCATGAAAGCACATTCAGCTCCTACAATGCCTACTTCTAAATCTATTACTCTTTGAATGACAACCAAAGGACTTACTCTTGGTCTTGAAAATGAATTCATCTGGTGCACTCCATTCATAGACTCGCTTGACCCTGGAATCGGAAGACATACAAGCACCAGTCTAGTACGGCTCGATCAGCGAGAACTTCTGGAATTCAATACTAGGAGTGCTTGAGATCAAAGTGTGACATAGATAAATACTCGCTAACTATTAATTACTAAACGAGTAACACGAATCAGAGACTCGTTGAACTCACCTAGCTGAGAAACTAGTTGGATTGGCATAGTGTTCATGAAGTTTATCTTGCTAATGGACTTGCTGGACAAGTCAATGAGTTGCTAGGAAACTAGCATTAACTCACATCATTCTACTTCTCTTCTCGCTAAGAGGCTCTCAAGTTGGGCATGAATCATTTGCCAGTCCAATAAACAATTCTTTACTCTTCTTTACTAGAATATCCGTATCCTCATTCAATAGATTAGCATGCTGGGTAACTAAATATAAATAGCATTGGAGTATTTACCACTGCCAAGACGGAGGAAACAAAAGCATCATATAATATGGGCACCTGGGTGGAACTTACAAGCAAGGCTTGAATTCAAGAAAGAAGGCTTCTATCATTAGGAATAGGAGGGCAAAAGTTACAAGGACAAGTTATCAACAGGGGTCGAAGGTATGTTCGATTACAGAGAAGTCAATAATCAATAATTGTGTAGAGGGCCCAGCGGTTACAAATACCCCAAGAAGGGTCAAGCCTATTTAAATTTTTTATTGGAAACTGAGAAGGAAGAAACTTATCATTCTTCTTGATGGGAATTCTAAGTAGTATTGTCCATCAAAACCATTAATCATAAGATTAGCCAGTCAGAAAATCTTCGCTCTTTAGAAGCCGATGCTTTGTATCACGGAACAAGCTACCTCGTTTGGTCTAGTTCGATAGAAAGACGCAGGTTGGTTTGTCAAGAGGGGCCTTCGTATTTGACATGAGTTGGTGGATTCACCCAACCACATAGAAAGTTTACGAACGAATCTGATGGGTTAGGATTCTTCATTTGTCTTTCTTAAAATATCATCGCCGCATAAATAAGACCCCGGATGAATATAGCATCCAGCTCTAATTCAATTGTAAAGATCGAGACACACATCGTACTTTCTCCAACCTAAAGGGGAATTAGACTTAAGGCAGGCTGAGTAGGTCATTGTCAAAGCAGACCTCCAAGTGTAGCATGGTATTTGGCTTATCCGTAACTATAGACAAAGCAGTCATCAAATCCAATCCTAATCATAAGTGTCTTTTTATCATGTAAAAGTCTCCTTAGCTAGCACCAAAGGTTTTGCATTATCCTTGCCTTGCGTTGCCCCACTTCCTTGACCTGATTATGAAAGAGGTTCTTCTCCGACTACCTTAGCTCTTAGTTGCGAGGTCCACTAAAGAAATTCTTTTAGCTCCAGAACCAACTTCTCATTGGAAGAGCTCTTTTCAACATAAAAAAGACAAGTTAAAAGCAGAGCTTCGAAAAATTTTTACTCTATTCGGTATGGGAAACTTACCTATGAAACTGGTCTTTAGTGGTGAGGACAATGCGATGATTAGTCATAGAATGATCAATTAAACTAAAAAAATCAACACGAAATCGCACATCAATACACTTATTGCAGACAAAGAGTCGCTAATCACCTAACACTGCATTGCAAGACCACATCAGGACCACCTCCATTCCAACCACATATTGTCATGACCACCAATCCCCAAAATGACAAGCGGACTTATCAGGGTGCCCTAGGGACTAACAGAGGCTAACCAACGCTGTTGATCAACACAACTTCTATGCGAAATGATTAACTTATCTAAGTTTTTAATGAGGATATTTTTATGTCATTAAGGGTTAATTAACCTTCTTTAGGCTAATTGATTAACCATTCGACTAATCTTAAGGATTTAACATAGATACATGATGGTAACATTAAACTAGAGCTTAATTAACACTTGAGTAGACACTTGGCTCTGATACCAATTGGGGACAGGATCGAATACAAATTTTTGATTTTGAAATTAGTAGCAAAACTTGATTAAATTGGCAATAAAGCTTAATTAACAAATAATTATTGCAATAACATAAATTAACTTCACGATATGAACAATTGTATGAATAGTAGCAACGCCTCAAAAATTAATTTGACATAAATAGTGCATGAATAGTGCACAAACGGTTCTTTTCAGAATGAATTTGTGAATAAAAACATGCACAGTAAAATTGCATAGTGAATTAATTGAATAAAAATTATTGTTACTGAATTGTGCCAAGGATATCTTACAATGAGGCAGGAGAATAGAGGATAAGGAAGAAAATGGGAAAGTAGAATGATATAAGGAAGATGGGCAAGTGAGTTCTGTCTTTCTGTTATAACTTTGGAACCTTTATATAGGTCTAAAAAGTAAAGTGAACAATAAAAGATAATTATCAAAACAGTAAAACAATAGTATTTATAACACTTGAACGGTAAAAAGATAAAATTATTCAAGCATCTTGAATAGTAAAGTGATCTTGAACACTTGTATGTGGCTATTTTTTGAATGATTGAAGTCTGACAAGCTTGTTAAAATTTGACAATTGCTGCTTGGCTTTTTTTATTACGGCATCCTTGAGTATTGGAATTTCAAGATTACATTGCTGCATACTGTCCCCTTACTTGTGGCAGAGTCTTGAACATTCTACCGAGTACAATTTTTAATTTTGAAATTAGTACCAAAACTTGATTAATTAATAGTAAAGCTTGATTAACAAATAATTGCTGAAATAATATAAACAAGCTCTCAAAATATAAACAGTGCCAATTGGAAATATGAATGGTAGCAATTCTTTAGCAATTAATTCTACATGAATAGAGCATGAATAGTGCATGAATATTAATTTTCGGAAAGAATTCGTGAATGAAAGCATTAATAGTGAAATTGCATAATGAATTGATTGAATAAAACTTATTGTTATTGATATTGAATTTTACGAAGGATATCCGACAAAAAAGGCATCAGAAGAAAGGATAGGGAGGAAAATGGGAATGCAAAATGATACAAGGAAGAGGAGCAGGTGAGTTCTGCCTCTATCATACAACTTTAGGACCTTTATATAGGCCCAAAAAGTAAAGTGAGCAGTACAAGATAATTATTGAAATAGTAAAATGATGTTATTTTTAACACTTAAATACTAAAAAGATAAAATTATTGAGGCATCTTGAATCATAGACTGATCTTAAACAATTGAAGGCGGCTATTTTCAAATCGTTAATGACTGCCAAGCGTGTTAAAATCGGACAGCTGCTAGTTGATTTTCTATTAGTGCATCCTTAAGTTTAAATTTCACTCTAATCCTGAGCACATTGTCCCCCCATTGGATCGAAGTAGGACGCAGTTGATGAAATGTCATCGGCATCACTCTGTTGCTTTAACCATTTCATGAATTTCTTGAATGTAGCTTTCTTCTTTGCACCTTTGGATGAACTTGATAAAGAACGCCTGTCATCTTTTGTGACTGGTGTTGAGGAAGTGTTCATGACTTGCTTTGTGTGGTGCTTTAAATATCTCTGAACTTGATCAAGATTGCATCTCTGGTCAAAATTAAATTTACAGAACTTGAATTTAAATTCACAGGCAATGGAGACATAAGGATCAACAGGATAGAGTGATGGACCTTGTGATATTTGAAATTCTAATAGAGAATCTGAGGAGCTTCATATTCAATTGAAAGTATAATTTTATTTAATGCTTTGAAAGATTTTGGCTGGTTCATAAGAATCTGAAAACCTTGAACTACTGGTGAGGTAAGGAATATGATTTGAATCCAAAATACGAACATCAATTGAAGAACCAGTTTTGAATATATTGATCTGAGACTCCTTTGCCAAAGGAGATGAACCAGAAATGGTCAAAGCTCCTATAATAGAAAGCTCTAAACCATACCGTTTTGTAATCGAAGAAATTGAAATGTTGAGGTTGAAAATTGGCTGAGAACCTTTTCCATTCAAAGGGGAATGACCCCATTCTTTGGATGAATAAATATTAAGAAATCTAAATTTAGAATAAAGAGTTTTTCCTTTGTCATCATTAATATGCTCGATTCGAGCAGTTTTTGGTGTCAAGGAGGGCAAGTTCATAAAATCTGCAATTCTTGAGTGTATCTGCTTTAAGAAAAAGACTTTCCTGGCTAAAGAACAAGNTTGAAGTTGGAAGTTTTAGAATTTGAATAGGTTGTAGTTTAAGAAAATGAGTAAAGGTTATGAATTCAAATTTTGATTTCGCAAGGTAAGAAGATCGAGATTGGGATTTTGACGAAACTTGTAATTGAGAAGCTTAAGGCTTTTGAGGAATATATGAGAAGTGGATTTCACAACTTGGCTTTATACTAGAGGTGGAAATTCAATGAGGCTTTCATATTGATTTTGAATCTTAATTTTAGGATGAGTTTGTGTTTGAGTCTGGCTCTTCGGTTTGATAACAAAGTCTTGAATGATAGGAACATATGATTGCATTTACTTAGCTCTATCTGGGTCTAGTTCCATTTGAAATAGAGAAATTGAAATAAGGTTGTTTTCAAAATCTACTAAGAAAATGAGTTAGGGAAATTCCTTTAAAAATTTTTGAACAATAAAATAGGAGACAAAATATATTATTTTTGAATATTACTATGTAAAACAAATTTTAAAGTTTTGACCTTCTTAATAACACTTATAATAAGGAAATAATTGAATTGAGGCTCACTTCAATCTTTCAGACTCTTAACTTAATTTAATAAGACACTGCATCCTAATTTGATGAATATGCCATGAATGAAAGTGGGTGTAAACTTTGACTCTTGAATGCAAATTTCTATTTGAGTATGCATATGAATTTATGTAATAGAAAGAATTATAAATGTAACTAAAGAAATATAATTGAGACAGTTAGAAGTTCTTTGCAAATTGATCTTGAGAGAATAATATAAATGACGTGTGGGACGTGTTTTGTTTAGGAAAAGATAAAGTGAAAAGGGCCAAAATTGAATAATATGAATAATTTATGAAATGTGCCTAATATCTATACTATTTCATAGTGGGCTAATGCCCTTTTGGTTATTTTAAAGTTTTGATTCCAATGATTTTCTGATTATGTTAACATTTGAGCTATGTCTAGCAGGATACAAATTTCTTGAGTTCTTTCTTGTAGAGGGGGAGTTTGCATTATTTCAAAGAGAGTTTTCCCCTTTAAGGCACAATATTTATTTGCTTTCCCAACTAACCTTGGAAGTCTCTCATCAATGTCTTTTAATAATTTGAATATGAGTTGTTTATCCTTTTGTATCAAATTGAATCTTCTTTTTAGTTAAATCCTTTCTTATTTTAGGATGTATTTTTCATGGACTATAATCATATTAACTTGCTTAGAAAGACTTGAGTCTTTTGGGATGATGAATTTAAAGGAAATAGTATGTCCCATAATAGTGGTATGAATACCATTTTGATCTATCTTGAAAGGATAGATTTGATTAATAAAAGAAATTGCAAGGATAACTTCCTATCATATATTTTTAACTAGTATAAATGAATTCTTGAAATAATATGCTTCATGACAAATATAAGTATTAGATAATTTGTATTTAATTTGTGGTGGAGTTCCATTAACGTTGGGAACTTGTTCTTCTGTTCCTTCATAATATTTAGATGAAATTAATTCTTCCTTAATGCATTTCTAGTTTGCACCACTGTCAAGGGGTGCTATTGTTTTTAACTCAAAATTATATTGAATTTTAATGTAATATAAATATATCATTATTTGAAATTAATTTGACCAATGGGTTTATAGGTAGAATCCAATTTTCTTTGGTTTATACTCTCTTGGGTTTTCGAACGATATAAGTATTTTTGTTGAGTATAAATAACGTTGAATATTTTTTCTTGAAATTTAGGATTGCTTGTACCTAATTTTCTCCATTTATTGGTCATAT
>NCQV01066486.1:4309-15915 GCA_002740545.1 Lophocereus schottii
GCCTATGATTATTGCACCTGAATTGGACTAGAACTAAGAGGGAGAATTGCTGAAGTTACTTAGGGAGAATAAAGAGATCATATGATGGACCCTAGGAGACATCAAGGCTATTAGCTATAGAGTTGTATAGCACAAGATCCATTTAGAGGATGGTGCTAGATCTTATAGAGATCGCGAGAGGAGGTTAAATCCAATTCTGTAAGAGGTAGTTAGGAAGGAAGTATTGAAATGGTTGGACAATGGGATCATATACCATATTGCTAATAGTGCGTGGGTTAGTCCTGTTTAGGTCATTCCTAAGAAGACTAGTATTACCATGATTAAGAATAACAAAAATGAGTTAATCCCAACTCGAGTTGAGTTTAGGTGGAGGGTTTGCATTGATCATAGAAAATTGAATGCCGCCAACCAGAAAGACCAATTTTCCCTTCCCTTCTTGGACAAGATGTTATAGGGCTTAGCTGGACACTCATACTACTGTTTTCTTGATGGTTACTCCGGCTATACCCAAATCTCTATAACCCCTGAGAATCAGGAGAATACTACCTTTACCTATCCATTCGACATTTATGCCTTTTGGATGCCATTTGGTTTATGTAATGCCCTTGCTACTTTCCAAAGATGCATGATTTCTATATTCTCTTATTTGGTTGAATAATGGATGAAGATTTTCATAGATGATTTTTTGTATTTGGGTCTTCTTTTGATAATTGTTTGATCAATTTTGGGAAAGTTTTAGACAGCCTCAGAGAAAAGCATTTGACCTTGAATGGGAAAAGGTGACACTTTATAGTGAAAAAGGGGATTATCTTGGGCCATGTGATTTCTAGTGATTGTATTGAGGTTGACAAGACGAATATTGATTTGATTGTTAATCTTTCCCCTCGCACTTGTGTGAAAGATATTAGGTCTATTCTTGGACATGCTAGATTTTATCGCAGCTTTATTAAGGGCTTTAGCAAAATTGCTAAGCCCTTGTCCAATATCCTAGCTAAGGATGTGCTCTTTCACTTCTCTAAGGAGTGTGTAGAGGTATTTACTAAGTTGAAGGAAGCCCTAACCACTGCTCTCATTCTGCATCCTCCTATTTTGTGTGAGCCTTTCGTGTTGATGTGTGATGCGTTTGCTTATGTTGTTGGGATTGTTTTAGAACAACACATTGGTAAGAAACCCCACATGATTTATTATGCTAGCCACGCGTTAAATAATTCCTAAATGAATGATACCATGATTGAGAAAGAGTTATTAGCTATGGTCTTTTCTTTTGAAAAGTTTAGACCTTACTTGATTGGTTCTCATGTCATTATTTTTACTGATCATGCTACACTTAAGCACCTTCTTTATAAGAAGGATGCTAGGCCTATACTTGTGAGATGGACGCTCCTTCTACTAGAGTTTAATTAGGAGATTATAAATAGGAAGGGTTCTGAAAACCGTTGTTGCTGACCACCTGTCTAGTATAGTATACGTTAGGGGTACTGGGACCCCTATTTATGAGTGTTTCCCTGATGAGCAGTTATTTGTGGTCCAGTCTGACCCTTAGTATGCTGATATTGGAAGGTATGATTCTTGAGAGTTAGAATAAGCAGGATAGGGATAGATTTTTTGCACTTGGTGAAATTTTATAATTGGGATGATCCCAACTTGTGCAAATATTAATCAGATTAAATTGCTAGGAGATGTGTCCCAGATCATGAGGATAGGAGTATCTTGTCTTTCTTTTATGAGCAAGCTTGTGGATGGCACTTTAATGGGAAAATGACAGCTGCCAAAGTTCCTCAGTGTGGATTTTATTGGCCTACGATGTTTGAAGATACCCATGAATATTGTAGGAGATGCCCTAAATGTCAACAGTTAGGTCGTATAAATAGGAGGGATATAATGCCCCTCAATCCCATTACTATAGTTGAGATCATTGATGTGTGGGGTATAGATTTTATAGGACCGTTTCCAATTTCTTTTAGGAATGAGTATATTTTGCTAGTTGTTGATTGTGTGTCTAAGTGGGTTGAGGCCATTCTACTAGGACCAACGAGGCTAAAGTTGTGGTGAAGTTTCTGAGGGAAAATATCTTTTCTAGCTATAGCATGCCTTATGCTATTATTAGTGACCAGGGTGCACATTTCAATAATAGATCTTTTATTCATTGATAAGACGATACTCTATTATGTATAGGCTAGCCACCCCCTTATCATCTCCAGACCAGTGAACAGGTTAAGGTTCGAACAGGCAAATGAAGCAAATTTTATAGAAACTGTCAACAGAAATAGAAAGGATTGGGCTAACAAGCTTATTGATGCTCTATGGGCTTACAAGATGGCTAATAAGACACCCTTGGGTATGTCATCCTATAGCGCAGCCGATGGAAATCCTTGTCATCTGCCAGTCAAGCTTGACTGTTGAGCTTGGTGGGCCATTAGGACCCTCAACTATGATCTTAGATTAGCAAATGAGGAGAGGAGACTGCAGTTAAGTAAGTTAGAGGAGATTCAGTAAGGCATATGAGAGTGCTAGATTGTCTAAGGAGAGGGCAAAGTTGTTTCATGACAGTATGATTGTTAGGAAAGACTTTTCCCTAGGCATGAAAGTGCTTTTGTATGATTCGAGGCTACACCTGTTCCCAGGTAAGCTCAGGTCCCATTGGACAAGGCCCTTTATTGTTACACAGGTGTTTCCTTATGGTGCAGTTGAGATATATGATGCTGCTTCTGGAGCTAAGCAAAAGGTTAACAGTCAGAGATTGAAACAGTCCTGGAATTTTCTATGGAGAGGATGTGAAGCGTCTAATCTAGCCACTTAGTGATTTTCGATAGGTGGGGAGGTAGTTCGGGTACATTTAGTATCCGACATGGTGTTATCATTCTATCTCTATATATTGCGTATATCATTTCTTTTGTCTTTTCTTTTATTTCTAATTTTTCTTTTATTTCTAATTTTTCTTTTATTTTGTGTCTTAGATGGCCCCTTTTCCCACAATGTGGACATTGTGTGATATTGATGTGGGGGAGGGGAAGCCATGCTTCAAAAGTTTAGAAAAAAAAGGAGAAAAATTTTCGAAAAAAAACAAAAAGATTTTCTATTTTTGGGTGATTATGGGAAGTTGTCCTATCTTGATTAACTATGACCCCTTGTGATCTATTACTGGCTTGTATATAAGTGTAGTGTCTATGATAGACCTTAGTTCAAAGTGCGTCACTCCAGATCCCAATTCTAACCTCGTCATCACATTATAATGCACAGCCTAATCCTTATTTATGTATCACCATTATCTTAGGGTTTTAACCTTTCGTGGTTTGATTGTCCCACTTGTCTTTCTTATGTAGCCAAAAATTTGAAACACAAAAAGGAAAAAACAGAAGAAAAATCAAAATTAAAAAAACCAAAGAGACGGGAATGACAAGTTCCTCTTTGAGATATGCGCTACTGGGTGCTACCCTTTGAGACAATATTGCTACTAAGAAGGCCTGCTTCCCAAGCCAGTGATTAATAAAGTAGTCAAGTGGGACTAAGTCAAACCTTGGTAAGCATAACTCCTAGAGTGAGGGTATACTTCCCCACCATGTACTAGGATAAACTCACTATTTTGATGGTCTATAGGTGAAAAAAATATGTATTTTGCTATGTTTAGAGGCTAAGAGTCTAAATATGTACACTGTGCTTGTGTATAATCTCATGTTTGGCCTGTAAGGGTGATGTGTTGATGAAGTGTGTACAATTTTCCTTTTGTGTATATTTGAGTATATTTTGAAAAATTTAAAAGATTTTCCATTGTACTTTTAATTTATTCTTTTTCAAAGATTTTGTGTGTATATTTTCTGCAAACCCTCACGAGACCACATTCGTCCACTAGAAAGGAACATAGGGGTTTAAAGGGTTTCTTGCATGTGCTATGTACAACCGTGATTCTTACGAAAGTAAGTTAAGCATCTTTGATAGACTTTTCTTTTTTTTTTCTTTTTTTACTCGAGGACAAGAAAAATCTTGATGTGAGGTTATTTGTTTGGGTACCAAAAGTGTCCATTTAAGGACTTTGAATCACTTAATTTTTACTCATAATCGAGACTATTTGTAGAGTTTATTTGGTTTTTGCAATTTTGTAGGAGATAAAGATTTAATAAAATAATGGGTATAAAAAGGCGCACAACAAAGAAGTGGAAATCAAAAGAATACAAAATTGAGCCAGGATTAAGTGGGCCCAATCATAAGACCTAACCCGATTGAGAGAAGAAAAGAGAAAGTCTAGCCACACCTAGCTCCGTGTGGGCTCGTATCCACTACCCCTTCTTTGCGTGGTCCTATAGCCCAACTCTGAGCAAGCACAAGCAGTAGCTCCCTCTAGTCAGCGCATCGTTCCGTCACACGACCCTATTTTCCGCAGCTTAACATGCACCATCATCTGCTCAGGATCAGCAACTCAGTGTGTATCATCCCCTGGGCTTGATCTTGCTACCTACAGCCCAACCCTGGCAAAGACAGATGGAAAGGGAGAAAAGGAATTTCGTCTGGATGTTGACAGTTAGCCGTTTCTCCGGTTATCTTGAAATTCAACTTCCTTGGACGCAAGTGATTGCTTTTCTTAATTGTTTTCTATGGAACACTTCCTAAAGTGATCAAAAAAGATTATGTGAGTTAATTAACATTGACAATGTTAAATTAATCCTTTCGTTGAAGAAATTTTCTCAAACTGAGTACAAATTTGTCTAGACTATGTCAAAAAGCTTCTTGCATTAGAGCAAGGTTAGATTGATCAATATCTACAATTGCTTTGACCAATATTCCATCAATTATAGATCAAATGTTAAATAAACATTCCTTTAGCAAATTACGCAAATCTTTGTTTTGACGAGATTGCTTGGAATTATTCATTTTAGGTCATCAACTAAGATGATTTCTATTAAATGCATGACTGTGACTATGATCTTTGTGACTTTGACAAAGTTATGTGATCACTCTAACTAGACTCTGATAAATCCTTTACCTCTCATAAAGATAGAGCTCTAACTCATCTGACCTAACAAAGCCTAAAATACTTAAGATTTAAGTGTATATGGTAGAAATGTTTTCCATATTTGAATCAATTTTGTAAGGAAGAATATCAATTTCCTATTTATTTCAAACTTTGAACACAACATGAACAATATTAGGTTCAATGTATTAGTAATTAAAACAATTTATTACCATTATGTATATATAATGCTAAATAGTATTTTACGGGCATGACTCCGACATACTATATAAATTTGTTTTTTCTTTTTTCAAGATGGTTATTAATTTGATAGAACCAAATTTCGTAAGGTTGAATATCTTCATATATGATGAGGAAAAAAAGATATGGTTACAAGCAATTGGTGGTTATACTCATGCTACACCAACTATATCTAATAAAATCTTCTCGATGTGATGCACATTTTAGCTCTAAATTCAAGTAACGTAATTTGTAAAATTGAGCTTATATCGATCACTATGTTTTGTTCATGATTCACTTATACGATTTGGAAGAAATTGAGCTAGTACTACCATATGTAGATGTACTGCCTTGTATATTCAGATTTCTTATTTTATATTTCTGATTGAACATATCAACCATATGCAGTAGTACATATTTATCTAATAAATAATGTACATGTATTTGTAGATGTTACATATATTCTTAAATTAAAGGCTTCATTATGGTACAAGCAAATGGTACATTTCTTTAGAAAATTTGTAAAAGATCGTGTTACATAATAGATATTATGAGACATACTTTTATGTTAATTTTTAACTATTATGTGGATGAAAAATGGTTTATTTATAGATGACATCTCCAAATTAGAAGTCACTTTAAAAAGATTTATCAATCACTTTCAGACTTTTAATAGGTAGCTCTAAAAAATTTATTTTATTACATTAACTTTTATGTACGAAGATCTCACACAAAAATTTGTGCAGATCTATAACTAATGTGAAAATAAAGTTAAAATTCTAACTACTCTATCTATCGCACCTCTATTTTACCCCACCTCTATTTTACCCCAAACATAAATGAATAAACAAGTATTTGTTAGGTTGTTATAGTATTATATTCTAGATGGATAGCTATTTCTTGGGCTATTAGTAATCTCTCATTTTGTGGGCCCTTGTAAATGCAGCTATTTGCCTAATAGTAACATGGACCATCACAATGCTTGTAATTGAAATACCGTCTAATTTGAATTGATAAATTTTGACAACAAATACGCCCAAAACGTATTAAATTAACATATGAAAATCTACAATTTTTTTATCGAGATTGTTTCTTAAAACTTATCATGGGATAGTTGATGTGTGTAATAGTTTTAATTTTATTGTGAGGTGTGTATGATGATTTGATATTCTTGTATCATGATAAAGTCCTACAAAATGATCTCACCTTAGATTTACTAATGAAAAGTATGCTATTGAATTAGTCTTAAAAACTCTCATATCAAATCAGTTTTCAACATTACTTAGTGTATAACTATTAAAAATAATATCTAAAGATTGACAAAAAAAGACAAAAAAAAAAATCAAAGGAACATTTTTCAAGAGTCAAAACGGCTATTTCATATAAGTTGTGCGTGTAAAAGTATGTCTTCAAATATAAGAATTTTTAAAAAATATTTGTCAAAAGGATTTGCAATGATAATTTAATAATTACAAATGAAAGTGACGTAACATCGTAAATATAAGGTCAATCAATAAAAATTTAACAAAATAATTATCCAATGATTGGCGTCATTGATGTAAAGTCAAACAAGACAATCTATTTCGAAAATAACATCAGAAAAAGCAAGTACATCTGACAAACGAATCAGCAAGGAAAGAAGAGCAATTCCAGAAGAGGTGATTCTCTATCGCACTTCCCGTCTCTCTCTCTGTCTCCCCTAATCAAAACCAAACGGCAACCATTTGATTCGAACCCGACGACAGTTAGAAAAGCGTGTACCCTTTGTAGGGCCACATTGGGGACCAGTAACGCCGTCAAACATTAACGCCAAAACCGATAAGATTAACGCGTAAACGCTTTAACCTTCAAAAAATAAATAAAAAATAAATTGAAAAATTAAAGAAGCCAATTACGCCACAATAACACAACTAACCCCGCCAAAACGCCTGCCTACCAACCAAACGGAGACGACTAACGGCGTTAGTCTTGGAAAAAGCGGGAGGGACCTCCCTATCACGTGTCAAGGCCTAGAGTTCGGTCACGTGTTTAGTCTCCGCCATGGACGCTTCACACACACGCAGCTCTCATTGGCCCCCCTTCAATGCACAGATACCATGCCAAATGTGCCACCACTGACAAAATTTTAATGTAAATTTTAATTAATACTTTTTTGGGAGGATCTTTGGGGAATTTTTTATTACTTGTTTACGGGGAAAAGGAGTTTTTATCAATTTCAGGGTGGGAGAAGAAAGAGAAAAAGTAGGGGGAGAGAAAGAGAGAAAGAGAGAGAGAGAGAGTACAGCAGTGACCCAACTCACATGAATAAAACACCACATCTAACCCATTCTTTGGTTCTTTCATTTTTTTTCCTCCTCTTTCGTCCTCTCTCCTCTTCTAATGCCTACCCACTGTTTCACTCCCATTTTCGCCTAACCACCGGCCAAGGCGACCAGATCTCCGGCATTGACCCAGTTTCCCGGTAACAAGCTATTTTCTGCAAAAATTCACTCTTTTTTTGACTTGCATCTGCTTCTTTTCTCCTTTTTCTTTTCTTAATCTCACCGCTGTTTTGAGTTTCACCAACCAGAGTGATACGCAGCTGCGAGTTTGGTTCAGGACAGCAAATGAATTTTTTTTCTTTATGTTTTGCTCTTTGTTGTCCTTGGTTTCTCCACCAATATGGAGCAATTTCAATGCTGCTTTCCTTTTTCTTAATTTAAAAAAAGTAAAGAAAAAAAAACTTATCTTTGATCGTGGAAATGTGTTGATCAGAACGATCTGTTGCTCAGTGAGATTTTTCTATAATTCCATTGATTTCATGAAATTTGGGATCTGATCCATTACTTCTACCAATTTCCTCCTCAAAATCGTTTCTGGGTTTTGTTTTTCGTCTTTTTATTTTATGTAAATTAATTCCTCCCATTTCGCTAACTAATTTTCCCGGATTTGCAGGTAGTCTGGGAAAATGGGTTTAAGCTGAGGAAGATTTTGGGAAAATTCATAGCTTTTGTGGCTAATTTTTGTGGTCGATTCTCCCCTAGAACCACCTAGCGCAAACAAGAACCAAACGGGGTTTTGAAGAGGAATTTTTTTTTAAAAAAAATAATTTTAATGAATTTCCAGATAGCTGATCATGGAAGCTCACAAAGGAAATTCAGCACCAGTTGTGAAAGAGTTCCAGATAGAGGGAACCTGGGCTCCAGTCACCCCAATTAAGCCAACGCTGATTCAGCCGAGGCCGATCTACGAAGACGGAGAACTTTATTTGAAAGAACTTGAGGATCACTTGTCCAGAGTGTCTCAGCAACATCAGGTTCATACTCTTCTATCAGGTTCGATAGGCTCTGCAGAAATTAGGAGCAACCCCATCAGCAATAATAGCCTCTGGGAAAACCATAATAATAATAATCATCCCTCAATTTTTGGGAGTGAAAATGTGGGATTGCGGAGGCAGGGTTTGGAGAATTGCTTACCCCATTGGAGCAGTCAAGGTAGGAGATCGGTGCCTCCCTTTGGCTCTTCAGCTCACAGTAGTTTCCCCAGCTTCAGTGGTTCCTGGGAAATGCCGCCCTCAAATAATGGGCCTAGGGAGAATACCGGTGTCTTAGATAATTGTTATGACGATTCTATGGCACACTTCAGTAATATGTCATTTGGGGATCTCTTGGCCATGAAAGGTTCAACATTTGAACCTTCGACATTTTCGACAAGGTTGGGAGATAGCAACAGTGCTGGGACGAGCGCCCTTTTTCCAACTTGTGATTCTCAGTCTGATGCTAGGGGATGGGATCGCAGCTTCACATTTGGGCATCAGGACACACTCTGTGGAGTGAACCTGCAGATTAATGGCATCCGTGGAGGCCAAATGCACAGCGGTATGTAGCTTCTTCAAACGGTTTTTTCAATTGATTGGTCTATTATTGTTCAGGGGTCTAGAGTACTACGCACTCAAAATAAGTGGAGCTCAGTTTAATTCAATATAATGCAAAGATTTAAAGGAAAAACAAAATCTAATGATGGAGAATACAAGTGGGGGGAAAAAACCTGAAGTTTGATTTCTGCAAATTGGAGTGCAGAACATGATTCAGTACATGCCTATAATGGAACATTCTAATGGCTTGCAGAGCCTAGAACAAAGCAGAAAAGTGGTGAAAAGGCTAGTGCTTTACACAGAACATGAGGCCATAATTCTTCTGTACCATTGGATATGTTTTTTGGGCTTAAATGTAGTTGATCAGTAATTTAGTAGACTGGTGTATGCAGGTGCTTTTCATAGTCTGGACGGGAGCCTAAGCAATGTGAACACACCCTCAAGAACAATGCCTGCAAATGGGAAGATTTCAACTGTTGCACCTCCTACCCCGGATTTACGGTGGAGAGCACCAAGTATTGTTGTTTCAGGAACCATAAATACTTGGGTGGATCAACCGCCAAATGAGCAAACTGTATTGCAGGAACACGAAGCTATGGCTGCGATGGTCAATCTTCAGGAAGTTAACAACAAAGAAATCACGGGCAATGCCACAGATTCATCACCTGCCCAAGTCTCTGTAGCAGTGGAGGAGAATCACAATCCTGACAAGGTAGGAGAACAAGGTATCGACCTCAACAAGACACCTCAGAAGAAACCACGAAGGAAAAGGTACCTACCGAAGGTGGTCAGTGAGAACAAGCCTAAACGGACCCCAAAACCTAATACCCCTAAGCCTATGGATTCAAAAGAGACTCCAAGAGTCAAAAGGAAGTATGTTCGAAAGAACAAAATGAATCCACCTTTGACACCACCTCTTGCTGAAGCAGCTGAAACCAGTCATCCAAAACCTACAGCACAAGCTGTCAAATCCTGCAGAAAGTCCTTAAACTTTGACTTGAATGAACAAGAAACAGCAAACAACTTACTGCATATGTCAGATGGTGGGCTGGATACAAAACCACCAGCAACAGACAATCACGCTGCAGGAAACCAGTCGAGCCATGCTGTTCATCTTGGCCGGCGAGAAGAACCAACGGTTGAAAAATCAGGTTTTGGAGTTGCATGTGACCTTAACCATACCCTGGGTGAGGAAATGAAAAATTACACCTCACAGCCTGTAGATAAACTTGAAAGTATGTCCAGACCGAGCTCGAGCCCATGTGCCAGTTCTAACGAGGAGGTGCAGACAAGAGGATCCAAGAGGGGACATTCCAGTGTAACAGATGCTATGGATGGCAATTCTGAAAATGTGGCTGCCAATCACTGTACATTTTGGCAATCAAGCACCACATTGTTAGGGAATGCTAACTTTTATGGAGTTCCTGGCGGCATTCTATTTCCTGAAATCTGCAAGAAAAAGAGAACTGATAAAGCACAGAGGTGTCACACACCAAGCACCCCTCCTCCTGCTTCTGAAGTTGTCAGCCCATCATTTAACGCAATAAATCATTCCAGAGTTGATACTGGTGCATCGAAGTACTATTGCTGCAATCCTCCTGCTTTTGGAGGCAATGCGACGGCAATTAATAGGGCAGCGATACTTATGCGAAATGCTCAAAGCAGGATGCAGATTTTGAATACTTGGGCTGATATTGCAAGGTTAAAGAAGAAGAAGCGGTCGAAAGGCACCACTCGTGTGCGTGATCTCTCTGAACTAAAAGGTATAGCATCAGTCTCACCTGCCACACCTGCAGCAAAATGCCCTCGCAGGAGGAACGTTGAGATTTCAAACAAGTCCTATTGTGGCAGTGGGAGTTATACGAATTTGTTAAACAGTGTGCAGTCTTGCATAGAAGCACTAACTGATGATATGCAAACAACCCCAAGATCAAAAAGGGGACCCAGAAAACTGTCCTCTTCCAGGGGTTCGGATATAGTTAAGGCAAACAAGCACTGGGACCTTGTCTTATACGGTGGCAATCACTCTGTTGGGAAGAAAAAAGGTACACGGTCCTCAGGAAAGATGTATTGTGAAAATAAAGAGCCATGTCCAGTGACATTTTCTACAAGCTCTGTGAGATGGATAAGCAGTTTCTCACTTGATGCAATAACTGAGGGATTGAAGCTGCTGGATATCAACAAGGAAGGCATCGAAACACCATGTCCAGAACAGAGTGCACTTGTCCCTTACTGCATAAACAATGAAGAGCAAAATGCTCTTGTTCTGTATAAAAAAGGAGGGGGTGCTATTGTTCCTTTTGAAGACCCATTTGAACCTATTAGAAAGCGACGTCAAAGGGCCAAAGTAGACCTAGATGATGAGACCACACGAGTATGGAGACTACTTCTTGAAAACATTGATAATCAAGGGATTGATGGGACTGACGGGGAGAAAGTTAAATGGTGGGAAAATGAAAGAAGTGTCTTCGGTGGGCGTGTGGACTCATTCATAGCACGAATGCGGCTTGTTCAAGGTATTACACATAATGCACCAAATTTTCTCTTAATTTTGCATGATAGTTCAAT
>NCQV01066510.1:21469-36560 GCA_002740545.1 Lophocereus schottii
AGGAAAAAAGGAAAAAACGAATTCACTATATCCGCCCTCAATACGTTCTTGAAGACAATATAAAAATAACAAAATAGATAACCCAAGATTCTTGAATATAATACAATGAATTTGTATGAATCAAGTGCACTTATTCCTGAAGTATGTATCTCTTTGATTGCCATTGCTTTCTCTTGAGTCATCTTTCTCTTTGACCGAAGGTAATGACCTAAATCACGATGCACCAGAGGGTGATTATGAGGTGAGACATGATCGACAACTTCATACTTCCCATGTGAGTTTTAACTTTGGCTGTGTTCGATAATAATGGTTGAAGTAGAGGTTAGTGATTCATAGTATTAAAATATTATGGACCACTGGTAAAGTAGTTGATGAGGTACTGGTTAGGGGTTTGTGTAGTATTTTTCAAAAGCTAATGAAAGTAGTTTTTAAGAACATCTACCTAGTGGTTGCATTGCAAATTACAAAATTCTTCTTTTTATTTACTAAAAACTTTTATTTAATGTACCTTTTTTAGTCATTTTACATAAATCTACTACTCCAACAACTACATTTACCAAACAAATTTACATTTAAATCCCTAGTTGAACAGCTAACCACTGGCCACTAGTGGATCACAGCTAATCACTAGTAAAACTGCTAACAACTAGTAAAATAGCTAACCTTTACTAAAACAGCTAATTTTACCGAATACGCCATTTTTTTGCATTTACACCTTCATTGAAGCCAATGTAAGAGCACACAAAATACTTTTTGGTCACCTTCCTGTCATCACTCGCTAGTCCTTTTTGTGTTGATCTCCTTATACTAAACCCATCAGCACATGAGTGTCAACGATATAAATCAAATATATCGTCAATTGTGTCCCCAGTACAGCCAACCAAAGATCCCGAGAAGTCATCATCCAGCTCATGTTGTTCACTTGCTAACGGCTCCTCCATTTGTATTCCTTAGTCCGTAGAGCACAAAATTGATGATAATTAGTCACACAAGCAAAGCATATATACTCAGACATGCAAAACATAATTAGTACTATGTGGTAGACGTAATTAGTCATGCAAAGCTATTTTTGTAACCAAAGGATCTTAAAATTATATTAGTTAATTAACTACAATAGTGATGACTATTAATTACGAGGTAGTTAGGATCATAGTAATCCATGGAAAACATGATTAGTAATCTATGCTTCTTTTAATCAAAAAAATGAGTTATGTTATAAAATTAGTAACCCATAACTTGTTTTGTTGGTCTCCGATAATTATCAAAGTTTTTACTCCACTTCGAAAATAAAATTGGTACTACACGCGCAACGACAATAGTTGCACATTATTATATTATCTGTCACCCACTATAATAATGCATGATTATTTAACACAGTAATGTATAACTAATTTTTTACTATTTTCATGATTGAATATGCTGTTCTTATGACTAATTACGATTCCAGTTGACACCTAAATATGGGCTCGAAATTAAATGACACATCACAATTAACGTATTGTATGGGTGACTATTTCTAACTATTTTTACAACTAATTATATTATTCACAATTGAAGATTTTTGAAGCAATATTAGTTACACACAAGTAATATAACTAGTCATGATTGACAGTTAATGACTAATTAGGATTTTGTTACTCATCCATACATATGTAGTTACCCATGCATCAAAAATTCACACATCAATAATTCAAATGATATTGGTCAACCATGCAAATGTAATTGGTCGTACAAAGCATATGTAGTCATGCCCAACTAATTAGGATTTTCCATATAGTCATATCCAAACAAATTCAACGCAACACAAAAATAAGATTCATCACCTATCACAATAAAGGCCTTAAAAAATACCTTCCATTGTTATAGACGTTCCTTGTGTTTCCATCACTTTTTGTCGGATTTCCATTGTTTTGTCTATCACCACCATATCTATTAGTATAATATCTGCTCCCAAAATTTGAGAATGAAGAAATTCATTAACCATAACCGAAACTCTCAAAAAAAAAAAAAAAACAATGGTGATAATTTAACAGCTTAAATGAAGAAATTCGAAATTGAGCGAGGTCGTATGCTCTTTCAACATATCTTGATTAACAAAACGATGGCGATGAAAGAATAGTCGGGAAAGCCTCGTTTCGGTGTTGATGAATGGGCAGCATAACAAGAAAAAGCAAGAAACAAGATAAGAGAGTGAATCGATGGTGTTTGCTTATTTTGTTGATGGTGGTGGTGATGAGAAGACGAAGAGCATTGCATGTTATGAATGGAGCATGCAATGAGAAGAGAGAGACTGTTTTAGGGTTTTATATGCATGCATAACACACACGCGGACGATGAGTGTGGATATCTAATTGGAATTGATGACATGTTTATACGGTATATCATCATAAGATAGTCTCAAACAAGACTTACTGATAATTAAAATATTAGTGGTTGTATGATCGATTTTCAATTTGGATGGCTTTCATGACGAAAAATTATAAGGTCAGAGGCTGATATGACCTTTATTATAATTTTAAGTGAAGCTATTAGCATGGTTGTAATACATATGTGTGATAGGCTGTGTGATAAAGATTTTAACTTCATGGTTGATTAGCTGTTCTTTCCCATATCTTTTATAAACCACAAATTCTAAACTTTATTCCGCTTGCGTGCACTACACCACATAGCTGAAATTATATTTCTTTTCTTTGTTTTTTCTTTAAGTTGCCTTTTAAAATTTTTAACTATCTAAGTAACTCTAATCATAGATTCGTCTAAGGACATAAATACGGATTTCAACTCATGTTTAATTCTCCATTTCTTATTCTTTTTGGAACCTCTCAACAAAACAGAAGAAAAGAGCCTTATCTGGGTCGTTGGTGACCTAAACATTTGGATAAAAAACACAAAACCTCTATTTTTACTAACAAAAATCATACTAAAAATATGCCAACATATTATGATTGTTCATTTAAATTTTTAACCTTAAAACCACATATTTTCAGTGCAATATTTTTCCTCTAGTTATGGCACATCATGTTAGTCAAAATTTGAATAATTGCTTTTCAGTCCCTCGAGGTTTGATGAAATGGTTTTCTGATACCACGTTTTAAGAAAAATATTTATAGGACTACTTAGTTTAGTGCAAATTGTTTTTGGAGCACAAAACTTTGGGTTATTTGATTTCTGGGTCACAAATATTTATTTTTAAGTCTCTGAAGGGTTCCAAATGCAAATGCTCCAAAGTTTTGGACTATTTTGCAAACTAAGCTTACATTTATGTTTGGACTTTTTATAATGACTTTACTGGTACTAGTTACACTACAAAAAAAAAGGTTATACTTCTACACTTATTTAACCACACTTGAGTAAGCGTAGTAGGAAAATAAGTACCCAGTACTATCCCTGCACATAATAAGTGCAGATAAATATAACCAAGCTTATAAGAGTGGTAGTAAGATAATAATGTATGCCCACATATATTAAGTGTGGGGAATTATCTATCATAAATATGAAACAATTAGCATAGATATCAAGTGTGGTAGCCAATTTATTTAATTTTTTAAATTGTGTTTTTTCTTTAATTAAACCGCCAAATTAAATTTTAAAAAAAAAAAAATTGGGTTAGAATTGAATTGAATCAAAACTCAAGTCGTGCGCCCATTTTGATGTCTGCCTCAATTACCCCTGCACGCCCCCTCTGCTTCTCCAGTTTAACCCTACCCAGCACTGCTTCGTCGCGCGTCTAGTCTGCTCTGGTCGGTGGTGATCGGCGGCTAGGTTCCGGCGGTCACGGGGTGGTTTATGTGGTTTGTAGTTCGGGTCGTGGGCTCCCTGCTTCTCGTCTCGCGTCCCTCTGATTATCTGAATTGTGTCTCCTAGCTTGAAATTCCGCCGTCTCCTTATCTGAATTCTGGCTCCCTGCGGTTTGTAGTTTAACCTACCAAGGCTTGAAATTCCGGCATCTCCTGGCTTCCAACGGCAAGGATTCCGGCCAGTCGCTCAATCTAGAGTCGGTATCATCATCCCCTTTCTCTCATTATCTAAATTGTGTGGTCTGAAATTGAAAATTAGGGATTGTATTGTATGCCTTTGAAATTGCTTCACTTGAACTCTGTATTGTTGTTTTTGGGTTTTACGTTTAGTCTTGATGGAAGTGTAACCAGAAGGTTTTGTGCAACTGTTGAATTCTGGCAAGCCATTCTCACTGTTGCCTCTCTATTTACTTGAATGGTTGTCCTTTGAAATGTTTCTGGATATCTTCGATGGTTGTGAATTTAGAAGGGGAAAAGACTGAGAAATCACTAGCTATTGTCCACTGCCTGCATGTTGGATGAAATGCTTCCTCACAATCCTTTTTCCTATCACCACTGCCTCTATGAGAGTCAAATGAGAGAGATGTCCAATTGAGGGATTTGGCAGAAGGGGAATACACATAATACATATTATGTTTCACCATTGCAAATAAAAATCCATGAAAAACAGAACAAATGTCAGTTGTTTGAAGTACAGAAGTGGACCTACTGTTTTTGATGACTGATATCATATAAGATCATTACGTAGAATGATTACTACGATAGTTTCAACCTTTAAAACTAAGGTCAAAATGGAAGTGAGTAAATTTCAGTAATCATGCCTTTGCTCTTCCCATTATCAAATGCAGTTCTAGGCACCTTTTGACATAATTCTTTTTAGTTGTCTACATATCTTTTAATTCTTTTATCATCCATACTTTTGACATATTTTCTGTAGCTGATGTATAATTTCCTACTTCTCCCTTCTATATCATTGTTTCAATGGTCAAATGACACAACCTTTAGCAGCTTCATCACACCACCAACGATGATAACGATGATAAAATCATCATGGTGGTGAATTGCAGGGCAATTCTTCTTGGCATAGAGGGAGTATGCATGTGACATGTGCATGTTCTGCATGTCAAAGGAGAATCACTGTTTATTCTCCTTACATCAATAGAGTCTTGGTTGTTAAATCTATAAAATGGATTACGGGATCAATTGTAGGTCCAAAATATGCTCCCTTGTCTTTATTGCCGAATAAAATGCTCCCTTATCTTGCTTGGCTAATATAATAGGTTAATGGAATTCTCTGACTTTTGATTTCCCTTAACTAGTTGCAACCAGGTCCAAGAATTTGGAACCAATCCTAGCCTAGTTTCACTGTTCTGGATCTTGACCCACTTGGAACGAACCCGTTCCGAGTTTAGGGTTAGCAGGTACCCAATTTTTATCTCAGCTCTACTTCAATTTGTTTAATTACATTAATATATAGCTCAAATAGCACATTTACAAACCGTTCTTAAAATTTTTGCCTAAAAAAGTGTCACTAAAGCTAATGGATTATAAATTTCAATATGTTAACAAATTTCATATAACCTTGCATAATACATATATTTTATAATCATTTAATATTTTATCAGTCAAGAACATGACAACTTTTAGTGATGGTCATGAAATATAAGTTTAAGATGTTGTAAAAATATGTAACTTTTTATAGTTCGGAAACCAAGCTCAAAATCTTAAAATAATATTCTAAAATAAAATATAATCAATTCATAGAATTGTTCAAATTTGATTTCAATAATGTTTTAAGAATAATTTGATTTAGGTTGATGAAACCTGCCCAGTTGTAGGTTTTAAGGCCCCCCCCGGTTTTCTTATTCTATTTGAAAATAACCGGCAGAAAATCTAAATTAAAAATCATAGAAAATAATTTCAATTAATATTCTTCAAATTTACGAAGTTATATTCCCAGAATTATTTCTAATTATTTTCAGAAAAATAAAACAGAAAATGACTGTAGAAAATTAAAACAGAAAATAAAATTGAAAATTTGAAAAGTAATTAACTGCTCTAAACTAAATACGCAAACAAATAATAAAAACACCCAGCTTGTAAAATATAATTTTTCAGACGTAATAAAACCCTTAAAACTAAAAATAAAAATTAAAACATAACTTTTTAGGTTGTCTTTGTATGTTATGGAATTTTATTATTTTTTCAACTATGGTTTAATGTATTTTTGCATAGTCAGGTTGTATTTAAAATCTTCATTACACATCGCTTTTTAATTTTTTTTCTTATGGGGTTTGTGTGAATGAAGAGGGTTGTAGTTCATTTTTGTATGTTACTAATTGATCATGCTTTGTTTTGAGGTCCTACCACTCCTTTAAATGGATAAAAGTTGGATTAATGTGAATAGGACATCAACTGAATATATTAAAGGAGTTGAATCATTCTTAGATTTTGCTTTCTCCAGTGCTAGGGATAGTAAGGTAATCATTTACCCTTGTAACCGGTGCAAGATTGGGCACAATTGTTGGTTTAATAGAGATGAAGTGGCATACCATCTCGTGTTTTATGGATTTTGGCCTAGTTACACAGAACAGGTGCATCATAGGGAATTATTTTCTGTGCAATCTACTTCAGTACCTCAAAATGTAAGCCATAATGATGCTAGTGTTGAAGCTAGCTTTGAAGGTAATGTCGACACTACTAGATTGTTGAATGATATCTTTAGGATACGTAAGGAAGCATTGAAAATAATGCTGCTAACAACATATAGGGCATTAGAGATCCAATGTTGGGGGTAGATAATCAATTTGTTGATGAATTTATCTGCGACATTAGAATGAATGAGGGAGAGAATGATGAAGATGTTGGGTATAGAAGGCTAGTAGAGCAAGCTGAGCAGGAACTATATCCAAGATCGAGTTTTTCAAAACTATCTTTCACTTTGCACTTATTTCATTTGAAATCCATGTATGGTTGGTCTGTTAAGTCATTTGATATGTTGCTCCAACTCATAGTAACTATTTTCCCCCAAGTTAATCTGTTTCCATCATCTTGGAGTAAATGTGATCAGTTGAAGAACGATTTAGGGCTTAGCTATGAAGAGATCCATGCTTGTCCTAACGATTGTATCCTGTATTGGGATGGGAAGAAAAACCAAGATGAGTGTGACAAATGTCATGTTTCCTGATGGAAGGACAAGGATCAGCAAGTGGCAAATAAGGTTTTGCGTTACTTCCCTCTTATACCAAGGTTACTTAGGATGTATAAATCCTCTAAAATAGCAGAAGGTATGCTTTGGCACCATAAAGAGAGGGCTAAAGATGGAATCCTTAGGCATCCAGCAGACGCAAAAGCATGGAAAGACTTTGATGAACAGAATTCTCATTTTTTTTTTTATCCTCGCAATGTCCGGTTAGGACTTACTACGGATGGATTTAACCCTTTTCGTGTGATGAGTACCACATATAGTACTTGGCATGTGCTTTTAATTCCATAAAATCTACCCCCATGGCTTTGCATGAAACAATCTTCTATCATTCTATCCATGATCATTTCTGGGGAAAAGGCTCCCAGTATGGACATTGATGTCTACCTTTAACGTCTAGTTAAAGAATTGTTACAGTTGTGGGACGGGATAGATGCATTTTAAGCATACTCAAAGACAAAGTTTAAACTGTGCGGGGTTCTTCATTCTACTACTAGTGATTTTCTTGCATATGCAAACTTATCTAGATGGAGTACTAAGGGTCGTTTTGCTTGTCCATCTTGTGCTAGAGATACACATTCCATGTGGTTGGAGAATGGATGTAAATTTTGCTACATGGGCCATAGGAGAAGGCTTCCCGAAAATCATCCATTTCATTTTGACGATGTTGGATTGATAGAAATATTGAGCTTGGTCTTACTCCTAAACCTTGTACTGGTGATGATATTCTGATACAGTTACAAGGGTCAAGATTTTCCTATGCTAAAGGTGAAACTGAAGATGTCAGTATTGATGAAAAGGATGAGGAGCAAATATGGAAGAAGAGGAGCATTTTCTTTGATTTGCCATACTAGGAGAATAATCCTCTTCACCATATTTTGGATGTAATGCATATTGAGAAGAATATATGTGATAATGCTTTGGGTACCTTATTGAATCTTGAGGGCAAATCTAAAGATAACTTGAAAGTGCGTCAAGATCTGCAAGTGATGAAAATACGACCAGAGCTTCATCCCATTCAACCAACAAATAGAAAATATGAAATCCCTAATGCTCCTTACACTTTGTCATCCGATGAGAAGACATGTTGACTAGCTGTCTTGAAACATATAAGAGTCCCAGATGGGTATGTGCGTAATATATCTCGATGTGTTAATTTGAAGGAGCGTAAGTTATTCAATCTGAAAATGTATGATTGTCACATGTTGATGCAAGGTTTGCCCTCCGTTGCCCTAAGACCAGCAAAAGATTCTGATGTTGTGGATCTTGTATGTGCATTATCAGCATTTTTCAAGGAATTATGTGCAAAGGAGTTGTCAATTGAGAAATTGGATGATATCAGAGTTAATGTTGTTATAACACTGTGCAAAATGGAGAAAACATTCCCTCCTAGCTTTTTTACAGTTATAATGCACCTGCTTGTACACTTAACAGAGGAAGCAAAGCTCGAAGGGCCAGTCTTTTATAGATGGATATACCCCATTGAAAGGTTAGAATATATATTTTTTCTATTATTGTTTTCTTCTAAGTATTTGTATAATGATAGTTGTATTATACTATTTTTACTTTGACCTATGTAGGTTTCTGACATTCCTAAAAGGTCTTGTACATAATAGGGCACAACCCGAAGGTTCAATAGCAGAAAGATACATTACACATGAGTGTATAACCTTCTGTTCAAGGTACTTTAATGGGGTGGAAACAGTGTTTACTCGGCCACAATGAAATGATGGTAGTAACCCTATGAGGATGTCTATTTATTTGGTACTATGGGTTAACCCAAAGGAATGGTGCAAATGGTTGAAATTTCTCAATTAAGTCCTCTGCAAGCTCAAAGATATGTACTTTTACACCTTAATGACATTGATGAATATCATAGGTCAGTAGAAGTCACTAATTGCTCCTAAAAATATTATTTGCTAACCAAACATATTAAACTAACATGACTAAGTATAGGGTATTTTTGAACGAGTGTATGACATCTTATCCTCATGTGGCAAGTGATAGACTTAAGAAAAAGTGGCTGCTTGAGGAATTTCCTCAGTGGATCCAAGAAAGGGTAAATTCACCTTGATAACTAATGTCTTTTCATTTAGCATTGTGCTTTATCCATTTTGGACTAATTATTTTTAATATTTACACCTTAGGTATCCAACAAAGAATTCGATGATCGAGAATCAAGGTTGTTTAGGGCTGTCGTTGCTGGCCCTAACCCAAATGTACAGCGAATGAATGCATTTGTTATCAATGGATATCGATTCCATACTCAAAAGAGAGATAAGGCAAAGAAAACTCAAAATTTTGGGGTCATGGTAGAAGTTAAGGGAAAAACCTAGTTTGGAAAAATCAATGACATCATTGAGTTAGATTACTATTTGGAGTGTAAGGTGGTACTATTTCATTGTGATTGGCTGAACGTAAACTCCAGGGGTCTAAAGAGGGACAAAATAGGGTTCACTCTCGTAAATTTCTCACACAAAACACATGAGGGAGGCGCTTTAAAGGATGATCCATATATCTTTTCATCTCAGGCACAACAAGCATTCTATGTTGAAGATGAGAAAGATAAGGGTTGGGAGCATGTTGTCACAGTAAAGTCGAGGGACATATATCGTCTAGGACCATTGCAAGTAGATAATGAGCTCTACCCTGAGTGCATGCCTACTGACATCATAAAGGAGGATGAATTTAGAGATCTGATGTATTGGGCCAATGTAGCTGGAGAGTCGTGAAATATGAAACTGTTCTTGTTAGAGTTTTGTTGTTATTGAATCTCTTTTTTTTTTATATCACTAGAGATGTTTTCTTTAATATAATAATTTTGTCTCCGCATTGCATTTGTCAGGTTTAAAAATCATGCTTATGATTACAATAAATTGTGTAAAGCGTTGATATTGCTTCTAGTTATAATTTTAAAAGTTTGTCATGTTAAAAATTTTGAAATAATGTGAGCTTGAAATTTAGGTTCAAATATAAGGAGTCATGTTTCGTTCATGGTGCACATTTGCTGAGTATTAGAATTCCCTATAAAATGAACCTGCAGCAGCAGAGGAGCTACTTGTAGATGACGCTAATGGTGATGACGATAGTGCCAATGAGGCGCTCGATGAGAATAACGAAAACAATGATCCTATGATGGATTTAGATCCATCCCTTGTGCCTGTCCCATAAGGATTTAATGATGATGATGAAGTGCTTGTCATTGGTAAGTAGCACTATTACATTCATAAATGGTGAAAAAGCTGGTTTTACACACTAATTTCGATTTCTAGCAACCCAACCATGTCTTATAATTTTGATTTTGGATTGATTGGATGTTGTGCCTAGATGATTATGCGGGGCATTTGTTTATTTGTACGCTAAACGATCGATTTTTGGGTTGATTGCTTGTATTGGAAGTACAAAATGGCAGAAAACACGATGAATTTTCGATGTTCACAGAAATCGTGTGCTGCATGAGTTTTTGCGAATTATTGGCTGCGTGGAAAATTCTGAAAATTTTACTATAGATTAGACATGATATTAGACAATTTCTTGCAAAGTTTCGCGAATTTTTGTCGTGTATTTTGTGAGTTATAAATTGTTTATTGAATCTGCCCTGCTAATTTGTGCTGAAATTTGGATGATTTTTGAATTATTGTGATCTATTGGGTTCGAGAAAAATCATGAAATTTTTACTGTAGAATATACACATTATTTGGCAATTTTTTTGTAGAGTTTCATGAATTTTAGATGTATATTTTATAAGTTATGAATTTTTTTTTGAAGTTGCCCTGTTTTAAGCCGGTTGCTGTTTAAATGTTCTGGTAATTTTTGGCTTGATAGAAAAGTCTGGAAATTTGAATGTAGGTTCTCTATGATGGTTGTAAGGTTTCTGGAAAGTTTTATGAATTTTGGATGTGTTCTTCATCAGTTGTGGTATTGAACATGATAGCCACTCCTGGTCTTGAACTCTAATTAAGCTACTGAGGAAAGAGATTAGCAAAAACATGCATATGAAGATGAAACAGTACCAGTAAACTGCATTTTGTAGTATATTGAACATGATAGCCACTCATGGTCTTGAAATGATTGAACCACAGAGTTCTAATATGATCTTGTACTTATCATGACTTGATTTTGTTTACTAACCATCCTTTTTCAGATATATACATTGTATAGTTTTCAAACCAACCAATTTCAACGCACAGTTTTAATCTATGGCATTATGCAATAGTGATATTGAACATCGTAAAGATTATTTATTTTCTTAAAATTATAAGAAGAATACTAGCTACGATGAATTGCTATGCTTTATCTTTAACGTCATTTGATTCCATTTGATAGATGGACAAGGGATTGTAAGCAAGCTTAGAGGCCGAATCACTGTAAAAGTGGTGCATGGCTTGGATGTTTCGAGTAGAATTCTAGTGCCTTTGAATAAGTTTTACAGCCAGTAAAAAAAGCAGGAAGCGTCTTCAATCGATTCCTTGCTGATGTGGCGAAGCGCCCTCATTTCTATCCTTTAAACTACAAGGAGTGGCGACTTGTACCTTCTTTGTTTAAGGATCGAATTATAAATTATATAAGGGTGAGGTTCTTTTGTTTTTACTTCTAGTTGTTGTACTTGTCAAACTTAACGTATACACTTCATTATTTTCTTACACTGAATAAATGCAGAACGAGTTTATGATGTCAGCCACTCAGTCTGTTAACGAAAAAGTTCTGAGCGCTGTTGGGGAGAGGGTAAGAGGATACAAACGTTATCTCAGAATGAAATACATTAAGGAAGGTACAACCAAGGGAGAGTTGTATGCTTTACCAACAGCTGAGTCAGAAAATACTACAGGTCCAAAGCGTCCTTGTGGAGTAGGTGATACAATGTGGTCCGGATTTGTAGACTTATGTTTTTCAGAGAAGTTTCAGGTTAGCTACTACTCTCTAATAGTCTAGACACATGATAATAACTTTAGTTTGGAATATAAATTGTAACATATATTTTTTTAAAAAAAATACTCTGAGATTGGGAAGAGAGCAAGGGGAAAACAATTACATCCTCACACTGCTGGCTCACAGAGTTTTGCTATTTTGCGTGAAAATTTTGTGAGTTGGCTAAGTGCTGCGTTTCTTACGATGGCATTATTAATAGGCATGCGTAAAACATGTGCTGCTATTATTCATTTAAATTGACATAGTTATGTTCTGGTTTTAGAAAAGGAAACATAATCGAGAGCCTGGTCCAATCGAATGGTTCATAGATACTCGTCAGAATAAGAAAGATAAGACCTTTCATAATCCAATAAGCCAACAATTTAGGGTAATTGTATATCTTTAAGGCATTGAAGGATTGATGGATGTCTGAAGTTACATTTTTATTGTGAGTTAGGATTCAGCAAAGAATATTATAAAGCAAAAGACAGGGTTCGATGAAGTTGTCTTCTCAGAGTCAACCAAGCCAGCGGAGAACATTGCCTATCGAAAGCTAATGGGTGTTGAAACGTAGGGAAAAGTGTAGGGATTAGGTCCTGGAGTATCTGCAAGAGATTTATGTAATCTACGTTACCCGGCTGAATCACCGGTTGTGTTGAAACTTCTAAACAAAGTACAAACCTTGGAGAACCAACTAGAAGTGCTGAATGTGGAAGTTGGTGCACAAGCTTTAGCCACTCAACATGATTTAGTAAGTCATTCGGCTATGGATGTGTAATCCATGCACTGTATATTCTTTTATGTAAATTCTTTTGTTGTGTACTCCGGGTGTGTGACCTATTGAGTTGTAAGCTCCAGCGTATGGCCGTTTAGTTATTGGAATATTTTTTCTTATTTTTTTCTATTGCAGATACCTAATGTAAGGCTTTAAGCCTAGGTTATGGTCAGATTTTAGATGAAATACTATCCGTTTAGTTTCAGAAATTTTAGGAATTACTACCACTTCTAGCTAAAGGGCAGGGGTGTTACAGTGTGCAGGGCTGTGTGTGCTGCTACATTGCTTGTGGTGTCGTCTGCTTCTTTTTTCGTTATTTTGTTCCCCTTTCTTTATGTTCTCAGTTTGCACAATTGTTTATTAGTTTTTCTAGGTTATTAGTTATAATACATGCTCGTTAATCTTTTCTTAAATTTTAATCCTTACTATTTATATAGAGTATAGGTTCCCAAGAAGTTTCAAGGAATGCCCAACCATGTGATAAAAACAAAGGCCAAGATTCACCTATATGCGATGGATCTCAAAAAGGTTCAAGGCCTGACACACCTGTTGATCTAGATAGAAGTAATGATTCACCCAAATTTGGGGATGCCTTCTTTATTTCTAATGTCCTAGGTAGTGAAAGATTATATGTTTATAAGTTATGTTATATTTTATTTTAGTACTTGATTATATTTCTATGCTAATTGCTTGTAGGGCATGAGACCCAAAGAAGCACAAGGCCATCAAAGCATATCGACTCAATGCAAGGTGGTCACCAAAAGCAATCAGGAAAGACACCAATACGTACAAATGATATATCGTTAAACTGTTATTCATCGGAAGCAAAAAAAATGTTCTGGTGGTTAAATTTGTTCACTTTTGCCTTTTAATTGTTTTTTTTTTCATATTCCTTGTCATTGTCCAAGCAATCAAATGGTAACATCAGAACTGAATCTCTTAATCATAGTGACAAGCGAACTAATCCTGCAACCTAGTTCCACACTTCTTAATGATGGTGGTGTCATACCTAATGCTCAACCATCAAAACATATTGCTTTTAATCATGATGGTGCTCGCTCTCATGTGGAACTTTCAACAAAAGCGAATCCTACCTCAGGAGGCACTTTAATAAAGGGTTGTAAACCATCATTGCTTAGCCATGCAAAAAATCAGAAGGTACATATGTCAATCAAACATTCAATTTTCTTTAACATAAAGTATATGTTCAGTTGGTTATGCATTTATTTATTTTGTGTCTGTTATTAGAGAACCTTTGTGGGAATGAGCAAGCAAGTCGAAAACACTCCTGTTATATCTTCACATATGCTTCACAAGGCAACTGCTGAGCATGGAACTGTAATATAACATGAAAAAATTGTTTAACTTCAGTAAGAAGATTTATATTTGCTTTGAAATCATGTAACATTCATATTGGTATGCTTGTGTCGTGGTATCTCATACATTATTACATATTTTTATTTTAGTTGAGTCGTGCTCAAGTAGACATATTGGTTGATACTGTCCTAAGAAATCATCCTAAGGAGGTGCACCGATATCGTTCTTCAGAGAAGAAGGAACTCATTTTTTCCTACCTAGCGGGAGTGGTACAAATTGCAATATTTTTTTTTCGAAGTTTTAATTATTTGTTATCATTTTTTAAAATTAGTTTTCTCTAATATCGTTCTTTAGAGAACACAAAACTTTTATTTTTTTCTAAGTTCTAATTTTTTATTTTCATCTTCCTTGCAGGCTATGAGAATTTGCAAGCGTAAGGCTTAATCAAGTATGTTGCTTTGTGAAAAATTGGACAAAATTACATTTGTAAGTTTATCAGTTCTTTCTGCAGTATATAACAATGTCTTTTATTTTCAAGATGATTAATGTTTGCTTCAATTTCTATAATGTGGAATGATATTTATTGTAATGGATTGATTTGGTATTTTTTGGCGACAACCAAGGGAAATGTGCAACGAGAAGGGACAAGAAATGGAGGAAATGTTGGCCCTTGATTCCCTTCTCCCATTTTAGACGTTACACATGGATTTTAGTTAAGAAACTCTTGCTTATTGGCTATGTATTTATGTCACATTCTTAAAACATATTTTCACTCTTAGGATGCATCCGGAATATTTCATTTCTATTTTACTATCGCAGTACTCGTGAATTCTTGATAGCAATGATTATTCCAATAATTATTATGATTTTGTCGTATTATTTTTGTAATTTCATAGCTTTTACATATATGTGTGTGTGTGTGTGTGTGTGTGTGTGTGTGTGTGTGTGTGCTACAACACTCAACAATTTTAATTTATGAAGGTTTATATTATTACCAAAAATTGAAAAATTATTAAAGGCGCCAAAAGTTGTTAAAAAAGTTCCCGCCAAATTATTTAAGAATTCGTTCAAAAGTTAGTTAGTTGTTTA
>NCQV01066510.1:36591-60646 GCA_002740545.1 Lophocereus schottii
CTTATAAGAGCAGCGATAAGGAGTGTAGATGTTCACAATAAGCTAAATTTCCCCACATTTATATGTGCAACACAATACCCACATATACATCCGTGGGAAAAGACATCATTTCCCATGCTTATAAGTGTGGGAAACGTAACCCTTGCCATGGATATCAAGTGCGAGGAATATTTCCCCACTCTTTCAATCGGCACGCTTAGCTTAAGTGCAGCGAAAAATACCTGTTGCACATATGTCCGTGGGCAAATATAATTTTAAGTGTGGGAAAAGACAGTTTTTCTATAGTTTATCATAATCTACTACTTATATCACAAATATCATATTTTCTGTAATTAACAGCCCACCATACTTAGTAAAATAATGAAACCTTAATTAGAGAGTTTTGACCATTACCCCCGACTGGACTCCAGCGTTCCTCTATCTTCCGTTTTACAGAGATTGTTAATCTCAACCCCATCTTCCTTAGATCAGATACAACATAAATCCGTTTCGTTTCCTATCGTGGACCATAGGCATTTAATCTTTTTCAAGAACAATGGAACTTTAATCAAGAATTTATAATATTTAAAACACAAGGTTCAATTAAATAACGTTCCCTACTGGGAAGGTTCTTTTATTGAAAGCTTAAAAGTGAAAATGTTACAATGGAAAGCTTAAAGAGGGACCCAAGCTAAGATCATTAGAGATGCTTGCTCACAGAGAAATGAAGAATCCCAACTCTCTTTCGCTCAAGAATGCTCAAATGACTGTATCCCTTCTCAGTACTCGACCTCTCCTTTATAGAGAGTTGGGGATACATATGATACCCTAATGGCTATAGTACATAATGACTTTTTATATGGCTATAGTACACATTGATTTTTCACATGGCTATAGTACACACTGATGGCTATAGTACACTATTTTATTTTACAATCTGACTCTTGTCAAAATAGTACAATAATGGCGCAACCACTTTTTAGAGTTTTTAATGATGACAATACTAGTTACCATTGTTGAGATTCTAGATACCTTTTTCTCCAATTATATCTTCTAGACCATCATTATCTGCATAATCATCAAAATCTTCATCTAATTGAAGATGCTCTAGGTCCCATTTCTCAAATAACTCAAGAAGATAATTCTTTTCTTTTTTTTGATAAGAATTTTCCAACTATAACATCAAATAGATAATCGAAGATATCTTCTAAAGCCACTCCCTCTGCCTTCATGTATTCTTTGAACTCATTGTTATAGATGAAAGTAGTGTTTCCGTAATGCATCAGCGTTTTTCCTTGTTCAATTAGTGCCCAACTTTGGTAATAAATGTTGTAAAAACCAATGACTCTTCCTAAAGTAGAACAAGTAACTAATTCTCGTCGTTCTAGAAACCATTCCTATCGTTGATCATGGGGATCATCGTACTCAACGATCTAAACAAGATAATGGGTTGGTTTGGCTTTTCCATTTTCATATTCGATTAGTGCACAAGGTACCTCCAAATACAGACATCTGTTATACGGAATTTTTGTTGGACCATCAGGAGATGTAAGAATCCAATGGATCTTTTTGAACATGCATTGCTAAAATTTAGTTAGTCTTGAGAAAAATGGGGACTTTTGATTTGGGATTTCCATAAAATAAACTATCATCTTGTTCATGACGGGGTCATTTAGCGAAATTGTTTTTCCTGGAAAACTAACATCATAAACTCCAAACTTATCAGGAAAGTAGATCGTTGTACTCCAAGACTCCTCAATATCATAGGAATAATTATGATAATAGTCGATGCGGGCTACATACCACTTATTGAACCATTTTTCTAGAACATAGGAACTTATTTTTTCTTGGATATCATAAAGGCATCTAAGGTAATTAAGTTGTAATTCTAAAAGGGAAAATCTTTAGGCTATTAGGTAGGCTCAAGATAGTAGATCGAAACGTGATCTACTTTTTGTATGGAATTCCAAATTATCAATAAGGACTTTACTAGAAGGAGTAACTCGTTCTAGTGGTAATGGCATTTCATTATGGATTTTCTCATTTTTTGGCAGGAGTTCTGCTTTGATTATCACCATTGATGAGTTCTCGAGTTAAACTGTATGCTAGAGAATTCTTCAATCCCTTTATATATTCGATAGAGAAGGAAAACTGATTAAACCATAATTGTCAACGCAGGAGTCGCCCTTGTGCGGTTGCATATTTGATAAATTCTTGTTTATAAAACCAAGTATTTCTTTCCAATCAGTTCGAATAAGAAAAGGCTGTGGGGTCAAAAATATTAAGAACTTTTCAATTTTCCTTTTGACTGCAAGGATTTCTTTTTTCATTGTGGGATGTTTGTATTCTACATATTCTATATTTATAGAGTTTTTCTCCTTCTTTGATTTTGAGTACTACATTCCAATGCTCATTTCTGGCATCTATCTCAAGAACTGAATCATCTCCTTCATTAGGCAAATTAAGAACAGGAAGAGTTTTACACATCTTCTTGAAGTTTTGAACAATCTTTATATCGTTGGTGGTCCATGTTCGACTTACTTTTTTCTTGAATTTTTGCTGCAATGGTTTTTTCAGTTTAGCTAAATCTTTAATGAAGTCTAAAGCATAGGTAAGGCATCAAAGATACCTTTCACATTACTTTCTATCTTCAAACTTTTCAAGAAAATTTTCTATTTTTTCCAAAATATGATTTTGTAGGATGATATGTCTAGCCTTTATCTGTAGACCTAAAAACTTAATTTCTTATTCAACACAAATGCACTTGTTCCTACCAAGTATGATACTATGATCAATGCATCTTCGAGTGACAGATAAGATATCATCTTTGTACTATTCTATGGTTTTAGAAAAGATAAGGATATCATCAATATAAATTAAACAACAGTGATTAAGGTCTTTGAAGATATTATTCATTCTTCTTTGAAATACTTGAGGTGTATTTTTAAGACCAAATGACATTACTATCTATTCATAATGTCCTTGTGGGATACTAAATGCCGTTAAAGGAATACTTTCCTCATCCATATATGCCAATAATCGCTTTTTCAATTTATTTTTTAGAAGCAAGAGGCTCCTTAAATTCTATTGAAAATGATAGTTTTGTTAGAAATACAATAACCATCAAAGGTAGTATTGTCATTAAGCTTTTTATAATTAATTACCATTCTTGTTTTTCCTCTTTTTTCTTCTGCATGATTTCTTACCATGAAAGTAGGATTGGTGTGAGGACTCTTATTATTTCTGATTAACACTTTATCCAGAAGTTCTTTGATTTGTTTATCAAATTCCTAGATATCTAGATGCGTATACGCCATTTGTTTGACTCGGATAATAGTATCGGGATTTAATAAATTGATTTGAGCAAATATTTTATCCTTATCCCAAAATTTTAGTGGACTTTCATATTAGAGTTCTTTACGTAATTTTTCTTGTTGTTCGATAATATGCTCTTTAATAGATAATTCAAAAAATGAGATTGTCAGTGCTATCTCACGTTGTGCTGGCATTACTTTCTCACCACGCTGATAGCGTGTAAACTCAATTTTCTGATGAGTGTAAGCCTTAATTTTTCAGTAGCCCATAGGACTGGTATAATGCATTGAACTCCTGCCAATTCTATGGATAACCTTTCTATGGCTTCATTGCGACTCATAATGCTATTATTACCTATCCCTACTTATAAGGGATTTTTAGCTCTTTTCCACATAAATTCTGGAAATAACAATCTTTTCCCAAAGCATACTAAACAACCACTATCTATGTAGGCACACAACTCATATTTATTATATCCATCTAAGCATACATTTATTGGGATATAGATGCTATTAGGATTTGTGTTAGTGACTTCGTAGCATATTTCCATAGTCATATTTTTGACTAATTCATCCTCATAAATTGGTTCACTAATAGTTCTTGTTTTGTACCCAGTGACCTTTCTTTTTAGACTCATACTTCGGTTTACACTGGGCCTTGCAAATTCAAAACTCACTCTACTTATTTCACTAGTCATACTAATTGTATCATCTTCTTTAAGCTTTTCCTTGGCTAATGGAGATCTTTCTCCCCGTTTTGATCTTGCACTCATGTTTCTTAATAATTGGGGGTTAATGGTAATTTTACAATTCTCATCAATTTTATCACATTTTCCTTATTAATTTTAGTAGGATTTGCAAAGCTAGATATCCATGAACGATCAATTTTATCTCCTATGGATTGGATTTAATCATCTAAATCTTTTGCATAAGGGTAGGACTTTCAAATTTTTATGTCTCTATCACTGTGACCTTAGTATTTGGATCTATAATATTATCTAATTTATAAATAATTTTTCAAAATATCCTTAATGGATATCCTCCTCTTTTCATATCCATTCCAACTGTTTTTATTTTAAAGGATATGAAATTTTTAGCAAATTCATCTATCAAACTCACATAATATCCATGTCGACAATTGAATCCTACCGATCCATTGCATAAGTTGGTCTTAATCCCTGTGATAATTTGATTATTAAATTTGGTATGTCTGATATCACTGAGCAAAGCATAAAGATCAATATCTTTACCATAATATTATATTGGCGTGATTTGAACTTGGAAACTTCCAATATGAATATATCTATACTTTCGATCTTTGTTATGCCTAAGGATGTTTTTCCAATTAATAAGATTAATTTCTCCCACATTATACTCACAATCTTTGATTTCTAGATCTCCTTACATCATCTCACATACGTATTTGCTTTTTAATTGAAAGATGAGCTTTTTATAGATCATATCTTTTTGGATTATGGGAAGAACCCAATCTCCTTTGACTACTTCATTATCATTGTCTACAACAAACTCCTCTCCTTGAAGATCACCAAGACTAATTGAGCTACTTTCCATCATATGACTTGTTTCTTTATAATCACTTTCTTTATGTTCATTGTCCAAAATAATTTCAACAATCATTTGTTGTTATTTAGGGCTAGATCTAGTGCCTCATCTTCACCAAGCTCAACATAATCTAGTCTACCTAAGGTTTCAATAAACTTGTTATTCTTCCTATTTTTACATTCACTGGTATAATGTCCATCCTCTCCACATGTCCAGCATTTGCAGTTATTTTTCCATGTAGGAAAATAAGTTGCTTCCCTAAAAAATCTTCATTTTTTTAAAACTTGGTTTGTTATAATATTTTCTTCTATATTTCTCTCCCTTTTACTTATTAAAGCTCTTTTTCTTATAGAATTTCCTTTTTCTTCTCCTTTCAGGTTCTTTTCCCCAATGGTGATGTGAATCCTAGCAACTTAGGAATTGTTTCTTATTTTTTTTTTTTTTTACTTTTTAGATATCAAGACATTGACCATTGACCCATTTTCTTAAATAAGAGATTCTTGAATCAAGGGTGTCAATGACATCTGTTCATTCAAACCATGCAATTTATTTTTCATTATTATGGAATTTATCGGATATGACAATTTGACATAGAACATACCAAGATTGGTTTTATTATGCCCAATTTTGTAATAATATTGACTAAATTCAACAATATAATTTTTCAAATATCTCATATCCCATAATTCTATATTATTAATCATTCTATGTCATTCTCTTGCCATTTCTTCATAATCAAGTTTAGCCCAATAAATTCAGTTTCAATTTCCTTACATAAATTTTTGAACATTGCGGCTAGTGTTTCTATCATTCTTAATATATTTTTACCATCTTCATTTAATGAATCATACAAGTCAGCTACAGTGTCAAAGAAACTATGTTCAATGTAATTTAGGAAATTTGTAGCAGTTCATGTAGTGTTTAGGTTTAAAATACTATTCATGCTTCTTTTTCAATATTTAAATATTTCTTCTCTATTACGGGTTCCATCTATGTTTAAGATGTATCCCGTTTGACTAATTGGAGTAAGACCAACTTCTTCAAAGATTGTAGTTTTCCTTGCAATTAAGCCGAAGGAAAAATTAGTTGTTCATCCTGTTGGAATGTACCTCGATCTTATAAAATGAGTATTTCTTCTAGACGATTCACCAAATTCTTGAGGTTTAGGAACAACATTGTCAACCAAATTGATCTCTATTTCACCTAAGTCAAGTTCTTCTCTGATTTCATTAATCTCATCGTCAACACTAATTTTACCATATTTTTTATCTAATTTTCTCCTGACTTCTTCTAATGGTAATACATTAAGATCTTCTAGCTTAATAAGGTTCATTGGCTAAAATATTTCTTCTTTTAATTAAACATTATTAGTCTCTTCATTATCATCAGATAACATGTCATGTTTATCACTAATTGTACTCATAATCTTGTTTAATTCTTCTAAATTTTGTTCTTTTTCAAACATATTTTGTAACTCTTCAAGAGTATACTGCTTATACTCCATCATCTTCTATTTATACTTTTTCAGCTGATTTTTCTCCTAATTTTTCTAATACTTTTTTGGATTTTTATATCATACAAAGGAAATGAATTCTTGTTTTTTTGCTCTTGGAAAGGATATTTATGCTAAAATGGAGTACTAATACTGGAAGTAGATCTTTAGCTATGTCTAAGTTCGTTAACTAGAGAAAGATAAATTACAGATATTTGCTTCTTAAGTTCCTTGACTTCGGTCTTAATTGTAACTAATTCTGCTTTTAAGTCTAAAATCATATCAGTTATATAGTTTTAGTGCTACTGGAGAAATCCTTTCTGGTGAATGTACAATGTGTGAATAATTCGGTCTCAGGTAAGTAGGTGTTGATTCAAGCATTAATCACAGGTAATTACCTTAATTAGTCACTAATTAGGTTAATTATCTTAATTATTTTGAGTCACATGGCTCTGATACCAATTGAAAGAGGGTCTCGAGTAGTACTCATAAGAAAAATTACACATGCACACATTTTAGATTTTTGAGAGTAAGTTTTTAATGATTAGGGTTAAAATGAAAATTTAAAAATATTAGAGGTACTTTTGCAATTTAAAAAACTACTTTTGACAAGTTTGGTTTCAGAAATTATTTGCATCTAAATCTGATCAAATTGAGGGTTGGGTTAAGTTGCTGGTTGGATCACGAGGGTCGACAGACAAGATTTTCACAACCCTGACCCTACCCGACCCTCATGCGGGTCGGCATATTCTTAACCCTGATCCTGGCCCTGCGGTTACTATCTGGGTCATCGAGTCCGACCCAACCCTCAAACCTTACGACATAGAAAATGAGATTTTTCACTAAATTTTATTTTTATTATAAAGGTCAACCTTAAACATCTTACAAAATAAACGGCCAAATGATAATATAATGCTCCAATGAAGCATATTGCAACTACAAATAATGTAATGTGTAATTTAGTCATTAAACCAAAAGAGCGATTAGTTCAGTAAAATGATTACTCCAAACATTAGAGAGAGAGGATTAGAACGTTGCGAACCAATGAGATTTGGTGAGGTGAATGGGGAGAACATGCTAAGGAGAGATAGGAAAGTGAAAGCGAAAAAGTTTTGAACAAATGAAACTGAAAGTATCTTATTTTTATTTTTATTTTTAATTTTTTTTAAAAAATGAAGGTCAGTGGGTCGAATTGGAGATTAAAACCTTTACCCAAGCCCAACCCTCATCATAATTGGGTGCCCTCAATTTGAGGGTCAGGGTAGATCGGAGACAAAAANNGTTGACCCTAACCCTTATTTTTTAGGGTCGGGTAGGGCCGGATCGGGCAGGTCCCTGACGCGTTGATCAGGTCTATTTGCACCAAAGTTGGATGGACCAGGAAATCATTTCTAAAGTTATAGGCCCCGAAAATTATTTATGCCAAACTTTGGGGACTGGAATAGAATTTGTCCAAATTTGGTATCTATTTTGTTAACATACTTAGAATCATTGTAGTAAGGCCTATGGGGCCATGACCACAAAATTGTATGGCATAAATAACAAGAATACTTGTAAAAATCTAATATTATTGACTCTAATGTTCATGCTAATGAAATTATAGGTAAGTGAGGACTCACTGCGATGCGGAGGTCTAACCTGGAACCATTTGCTGACTGCTACCCACAAACAAGGCGGCTACTGGAGTCATCAACGAGTACATACCCTAAACACAAATCCTAGAGATGGCCAGATTATGTGAAGGGGAGAGCAGAGAATGAATTTTTGCTTTGGAAAATTGCTTGCTCAAGTTGTGTGTCTTTCCCTCATCTGATCACCCCTTTATTGCAGCACCAAGCTGAAACAGAATCAAAGGATAAAGTTGGCGTGATTAATACATAATCAATTACTCTGTAACTGCCAATTTAATGGGGTGATTATGGCGAGATTATGGTGACCATTATTATTGGTCCGTAGCTCCTATTCGGTTATATAAACCACAAATTTTATATCTCTCTGCTAACAAATCTCATCACACCTCATCTTAGGAATGGAGTATGTGATCAAAAACAAACTAGTCGTGTTATATCAAGTCATCATCTAACTACATAACACTTTGATCAAATATCAATACCAATAATGATATACATTGTCCCTTTATGCCTATCGATATATCAATTGAATATGTACTGAATATAATCCCCAAGGCTTGATATGGCGATGGGAAAATGATCCTTCCTTAGACAATTAAAAATAATCCATCTTAGTATAATTGCTTTCCTAATGTGTTCCGCTCGACCATTTACGTCCTAGCCCTTGGAAAAACACATTCAGGTAGCAACTTCAAGCCTTAACTTCATATATAACTCTAAGACAAAGAGTATTGTCAATGGGGTCACACAGTGACAAGGAAAGGAAATTTGCTTGGTACTCATCAAATAGGTCGACATTTAGCACACATAGTATCAAAGTATGTCACAGCATAGCTTCCGCTAAGTTAGCATGCCATGCAAATCGTAAGCCTAGCTTTTACCTAAAAAACCAACCTGAGCCACTAGATCAACATACCTAATGTTAACCTTGGCACTCAAGATTCGGCTTTAAAGCGTCAATATGAAAACATTATATTTCATATTCGACTTGCAGGAGTCTCATATTATACTTACTAAGGTGATTACCAAATTTTATAACTTATTATTCATACATCACAAGTATGATGATAATTCAATGTTAGACACACCTATTGTTAATATTGTAAAGTCTCATCCTAGTCACCGCTCAAGTGGCAGGACGATTTCCTGTGTGACTAGGCCAATTAGAAGCCTAGTAACATTTTAATATCCCTTATAATGTAGTTGCATATTTATGAACGTTTGATTAGAATCATCAAACTTTATTTGATAAATACTTAATACAAAAGAAACATGTCCATCACACACTTGGATACATCCAAAAACCAAGTCTTACAAAAACCTAAACTCATTATATGAGCTTTAAAATCGTCTCTAGGAATGGGCTTAGTTCAAGGAGTTACTATCATCTTATTTGTAGATATATATTTAATGATAATTTCTTTCCTTTTAATGGCATCTCGCACAAAGTGATAACGCCTCTTCATATGCTTAGTTTTCCTGTGGAACTTCGGATTTTTAGAAAACTGAATGGCAACAGTATTGTTGCACATCATTTCTACACGATCATCAACTCTAGAAGTGGGATTAAGATCCTGGAGAAAACTCCTCAGCCATATTGCTTCTTGAGCGGTAAGGCATCAAGCAACATACTCTGCTTTCATAGTTGAAACTATTATGTAGTCTTATTTTTTTTTACTGCACCAAGATGGGGCTCCCCTGCCTAGGCTTAATACATATCCTGAGGTTAAACTGGACTCATCTAAATCGCCACCCCAATCAGCATCTGAGGAACCCCTCAACTTAAGGTCCCCATTTTGATAGTAAAGGACCAGCTTACTTGTAACACATAGGTACCGAAATATTCTCTTGACAGCTTGTCAATGAGCATGTCCTGGGTTGCTTAGGTAATGGCTTACCAAACCAACTGTAAAGCAAATGCCTGGTCGTGTATATGACATGGCATACATTAAGCTTCCCACTGCACTTGCATAGGGAGCATTGTTCATTCTCTTCTTTTCTTTGTCTCTTTCAGAGCATTGATCGAAACTTAAACTTAGACCCTTTTCAACTGGAGTGCCCACAAGCTTAGAATGATGCATCCGAAAATGTTCTAAAATTTTATTAATGTATGCTTCTTGACTTAAAACAATAAGCTTCTTGGAATGGTTTCGAGTTTTTTCCACACTTAGGACACATCTAGCATCACCCATGTCATTCATTTTGAAGATGGAGGATAACCACTGCATAGTGGCTTTGATCATCTCCATGTTGTTTCCAGCCAACAGTATGTCGCCAACATACAAAGTAAAGAACATAATCCCCTCTGCAATTTTCTTAGCATACACAGTGGTTTTCAAAAACATGTTTAAGCCAAAGAAAATAATGGCTTCATGAGATCTGAAATATCATGCTTGGAAAAACTTTTTGAGGCCATAAATAGACCTTTCAAGATGATAAACTTTGTTCTCTTGACCTTTTCTTACAAAACTAATAGGTTAATCCATGTAGATTTCTTCTTCAAGACTTCCATTAAGGAAAGTAGTCTTTACATCCATTTGAAACAATTCTAAGTTCAAATGGGCAACCAAGGTTAGAAGTAGGTGAATAGAGATAATTCTTACCACACACTACAAAAACGATGTCCCGCTCCAACGGAAAAAGCAACACACTTGAAGGTCGTCAGACAATGTCAGAAGATCCGATGGAAAAAGCGACAGAATTCAACGGATTTTTGAATTTCCAACAGAAACATTTTCCATCGGAAATTCTGACGGTATGGCCGTCGGAGTTTGGGCGGATTTCACGAGGCTGCAGAATTCTGGCTTTTTATTTTGGGGGAGGGAGGTTTTGGCTGGGCATTTGCATGCGAAGAGAGAGAAAGTAAGGCTCCAAGAGAAAGAGGGAGGAGAAGGAAGAGACAGAACGGTGGAGTGTTGGAGATTCCGGTGATCAAAAAAATGAACGGTAAGTTATTTTTAGTTAATTTGTTGTTTAAAATTGAAATATTTAAGCTAATTAATATTTTTTATGGTACTTTATTTTCCAAGTTTTGTCTCCGCCACCCACGCTGCCATCGCCGCCGCCAGTGCCGCTGGCGCCGGTCGTTCGCTTGATTTTTCGGGTATTTGAAGTTTAGTAGAATTGTTGCGTTTTGAAATTGTATTAATTTGATATGTGATGTTAATTTTTGTGAATTTTAATCTTGAAGCATATTTCCCTAGTTTAATTAATTTATTTTTTTCCGTAGAATATGAATGTGAATTGCGTTAGTTTTTTTTAAATTTGTAAAATATGCTTATTAGAATAAGTGGAGTAAAACATGTTAAATATGTACATTTAAAACAATTATGTAATTATTATAAAATGTTAAATACGTTAAGCATTTATAATATGTTTTTGGTAAAGTGAATAATTTAAGTTTGTCTATTTTTTGTTTGATTTGCGGTATATGTTAATTTTTTGCAAGTATGTGAAGTGCATGTTTTTTGAGGTATGTTTAATTTTTTTTAATGATTTGTTTAATATGTTAAGAATTTTGGTTATATTTTTGTAATATTTAGGCATGTTAAGTATATATTAATTTAAGTTTGCCAAGTATGTTAATAGTATTTTGTTAATTTTCTTTGGTTTGTTAATTTGGATGAAGTGTGAAATAAATAGTTTAATTTTTGGTCGATGCTTAATTAGGTTTATTTGGATAAATAACATTGTTATGTTAAATTTTTTTTTTTAGCATATGTGTTTAATTACATTAATTGTTGTATTTTAGATTTTGTGAAAATTTATCTAAGGAGCCTGGAAATACACAATGTGAACTAAATATAAGTTTATTTATTTGTGTCATTAGTGAATATAAAATTTATACTAAATAATGTAACCCTAATTTAATATCTAATGTATGTTTGTGTATGTTAATTCTTGGTAAGTATGTGAATAATATTCTTTTTTTGAGATATGGTTAATTTTTGGTATGATTTGGTTGATTAGTTACATATTTTTAGTTTATTTTGTGAATGATTAATCATTACTATTATGGGTTTAAATATTTCGGATAGATTTTTGAAATCATTTGAAACTGTGACGAGAGAGAGAGAGAGAGGGAGCAAGGAAGAGAGAGAAAGAGGAGAGCATATTTGGATAATTTATTTAATCTGCTTTGATTTGTAGGTATTTAAAGGTTAGTGAAATTGTTATATTTTGAAATTATATATATTAATTTTGTATGTGCTCTTAACTTTCATAAAATTTAATTTTGAAGCATATTTAATTTGGATAATTTATTTAATTTATTTTTTCGTAAAATATGGATGTGAATTATGTTAATTTTTCATTTTATTTGTGAGTGTATTTATTTGAAAAATTGGAGTAAAATATGATAAGTATGTACATTTATAATAATTATATAATTATTAGAAAATGTTGAAGTATATTAAACATGTATAATGTGTTTTGTTGTAGTGAACATTTAAATTTCCTGAGTATGTTTTTTTTTGTTTGATTTAAGATATATATTAATGTTTTGTATGTATGTGAAGTGTATGTGTTTTTGAGGTATGCATAATTTTTTGTAAGATTTGTTTGATATTTTAAGAATTTATCTTTTATTTTTGTAATATTGAGATATGTTAAGTATATATTAATTGAAGTTTGCTCATTATGCTAATTGTATTATATTTTATTATTTTTATTTGGGTTTATTTATTTGGATGAAGTACGAAATAAATAATTTTAATTGTGTTTGATGCTTAATTACATTTATTTTCCCAAATAATATAGTGATGTGAAATATTGGTGAATAGTTTAAGTATGTTAAGTATGTTTACTTTTTGTTTGATTTGTTGTGTATATTAATTATTTGGAAGTATGTGAAGAGTATTCTTGTTTGAGGTATGGTTAATTTTTTGTTTGATTTGTTAAGTATTTCTATTTTATCTTTTGGGTAATAGTGTTTTTTTTTTTTTTGGTTTGTTTATTTGAATGAAGTGTGAAATAAATTATGTAATTTGAGTTTGATGCTTAATTAGGTGTATTATGATATATTTAATAGTTCTATTAAATATATTTTTATGAAGAGTGAAATAAATTATGTAATTTGTGTTTGATGCTTAATTAGGAGTATTATGATATATTTAATAGTTCTATTAAATATATTTATATGTATTGGGGCCCTTTGTGAGATTTATGGCATTCAAGGCCACGTTACTGCTGAGTGTCAATCCACTTTCCCAAGCATTGACCATGCCAATGCAATACAAAACTATGGCCAACGCCCACAAAATAATCCCTTCTCAAACACATATAACCCTGGCTGGAGAAATCACCCAAATTTCTCCCACCGTAATAACAATCCCATGCCAACCAATACTTCCCAACCACAACCCCCCGGTTTCCAATTCAAGGCACCCTATGCCCCACCTCCCCAACAATAACCACCCCAGCCAAAATCCAACCTAGAGAGTCTCATGGAGCGCTTCATAGTGACCCAAGTCAAGACTAATGAGGCGTTAGGTGAGTCGGTCAGTCAGTTGACTGCTAAATTTGAAACTATGACCACTCACCAGAAGATGTTGGAGAATCAGATAGCCCAGATTGCGCAGCAGGTGAGCCATTGGTCTAGACCCCAGGGACATCTACGGGTCAACCCGAGGCCAATCCCAATGGCCAGATGAATGCCATCACACTACGGAGTGGCAGGGAGTTAGAGAGTCCTCCAATGCCTATGTGGGAGGATAGGAGGGAGACTGATGATGAGGGTAATACTGCCAGGGAGGCCCCTATTGAGCCTTCCAGTGAGAGGGTCCCTACTGAAGGGACCTAGGAGATTAGAGCAGAACAAGTTTCACCTCCAGTGAAGCCCTACACGCCTGCAGTCCCATATCCTCAGAGGCTCGTAAGGTCTAAGGAGGAGCACAAGTACGGGAAGTTCCTTGAGATGCTTCAAAAGTTCCATATCAACATCCCCTTCCTGGAGGCTATTACTGACATGCCTTCTTACGTCAAATTTCTGAAGGATTTATTATCCAACAAAGGGAAGTTACTCGAGAATACTACCGTAGCACTCACTGAGGAGTGCAGTGCAATTATTCAGAACAAACTGCCTACTAAGCTTTCAGATCCAGGAAGCTTCTCCATCCCTTGTTCAGTTGGGGATGTGACTATCAGCAGGGCACTATGCGACCTTGGAGCTAGCGTGAGCCTTATGCCCTATTCCATATGCAAGAAGCTGTACGTGAGGGAGCTGAAACCCACTACCATCTCTCTGCAGCTAGCTGATAGATCAGTTAAATACCCTTTAGGTATTCTTGAGGATGTCCCACTACAAGTGGGAAAGTTCTTCATACCATGTTATTTCGTGGTTATGGAGATAGAGGAGGACTCCTGTATTCCTATCATACTTGGGCGACCTTTTCTGGCCACTACTGGAGCAATAATAGATGTGAAGAATGGCATACTTTCCCTTCAAGTAGGGGATAAAAAAGTGGAGTTTAGCTTACCACGAGCTATGGCCTCCCCTACCTCGGGCGACTCGTGCTGTGAAGTCGATGTATTAGAGAAAGCCCTCAACCAGGAGGGCAAGGGCCAATTTTTTATGGAGGACCCATTGGAGGCTGTATTGATTGGTTGCTATGCAACTGACTCCTGTTCAGGGGAAAAGGATGAGTATGCCAGACTCCTCAATGAGTCTACTACCTACATGCCTAGGCAGTCCTGCAAAGAGATCCTCAGTGTGGAGGAGGTTACCTCCAAGAAAGAAAAGGAGTGCCCACCAAAGGTAGAACCAAAACCTCTACCTTCCTATCTCAGGTATGAATTTCCCGACTCCTCCCATCAGTTTCCCGTTATCGTTAATGCTAAACTGGATGGCCCCCAGTTGGAACAATTGTTGGATGTACTTCGTAAGCATAGGGGTGCCATTGGGTATAGTACCGATGATATTCGAGGACTTAGTCCTTCGTTTTGCATGCACCGTATTTTTCTTGATGACAGTCATCACCCGTCCCGATAACCTCAGCGTCGTCTAAATCCTAACATGCAAGAGGTTGTTAAAAAGATATTATTAAACTACTTAATGCTGGGATCATCTACACTATCTCAGACAGTGAGTGGGTGAGTCCAGTTCAGGTAGGCCCCAAAAAGGGAGGCATGACTGTCATAAAGAATGAGCGGAATGCGCTTATTTCCACTAGGACTGTGGTCGGGTGGCGAATGTGCATTGATTACCATAAACTAAATCAAGCCACCTGGAAAGATCATTTCCCCCTCTCCTTCATTGACCAAATGTTGGAAAGGTTGGCACGACATTCCTTCTTCTGTTATCAAGATGGTTATTCAGGTTTCTTTCAGATTGTTATCCATCCTGATGACTAGGAGAAGACTAATTTCACGTGCCCGTATGGTACCTTCGCTTATCGAAGGATACCATTCGGATTGTGCAATGCCCCTGCCACTTTCCAGCGCTGCACGCCAGCTAAGTGTTCGATGAAATGCTTGACAGAGCTTTCATCCATATTTTTGGGCGATAAACTTATGCTGAGAGGTGAGGTCAATGAGCTAGTGTGGGAGAGGAAATAACCGTGTTCGGGACATGAAAATAGTATCTGATTCGAGCTAGGTCCAGGGGTTGCTAATTTTGTGGTCTAATTGGACTAACCCCATGAAAACAGGTGGTTAGGCTAATTAAACTAGCTCATGAATCTTGAGAGAGGGCTTGGGTGGTCTTCGATGGTGCAACTGATCATCTCTCATTCATAATGTTGTTTGGGGAGATTAGGACTCGTCTCGATTAGTTAGTTCGTCCATTAGTCAAATCACAGCTCGAAGTCGCTTTTTCTATGTTTGCGAGCGTAGTTTAGTTTGCCCCCTTCTACCTATGCCGTTAGCCCCATTACAACCCTAAAAAGTCCTCTTGATTGTTGTTTTGCATATTGCACTTTCGCAGTGGAGAATCGAGAATCTTACGAAGACTATGGTAGTTTGTTAGATCGAAAGAGAGTTGAGTGGACCTTCTTACATCTTCAACACATGTGAGGTAACACATTTGCTTTGTTCCTCCTATGAGAGTCACTGCTAGGCCTTCTAGCCCACCACTTATTTGAAGGGGTCTTGATTGGGGAGGGGTGTGATATGGTATAACTGGATGCCAAGTTGAACATGTGGTCTTCCCAACATTTTTAAATGAGTTTTGAAATTATATGTTTATACCTCGAATTGCTCCACTAGTTATGCACACCTATGCTTGATTTGACTAATCTCCCATTGGCCTTGCCTGAGGAGGCGAGTGGTTAGAGGCTTTTGACCCCCTGTCAGTTCATTCATGTTTCAGTCTTGCTTGGGGACAAGCAAGAGATAAGCATGAGGGAGTTGATAAACCTATATTTTACCTTATTTAGACTCGACTTTTACCTCCCATTTCGGCGATTTTCAGTAAAATTTCAAGAGTATAGAGGTTGATTAGACATTATTTACCCCAAATCTGCCTATATGATGTGTTTTCGTATTTTCAGGAGTTTGATTGGAAGAAATGAGTGAAACAAGCAAATGCCGCCCCAAACAAGAGCCAAAAAGTGGATTTTGAGCTAAAAGAAAGTGGCATGGGGGCACCGTGCCAGGCAAGCTGATCATGCCACCCAAGAAGACGAGAAAAGGCAGGGCAAAAAAGTGGCATGGTGGCACCGTGCCACCTGGCACGACCGTGCCACTTTAGTGCCTCCCGGTTAATTATCAGGGCGCATTGTAATTTGGGGATTATTCAGTTTTCTCTCTTCTTCTCTCTTGAAAATGGTGACTTTAGGTTTCTTTTAGATTGTTTTTGTTATTGTTGATTTCAAGGCATTGGATTGGAATCGATTTATGCATTTGGTAGATTGTTGCTGCAGTTAATAAAGAGTACATTCCTTTACCTTTTTCCTTTTGTGTTTTAGTTCAAAGTTAATACTTTTAATCACGTTCGCATTCTTGATTGTAGTTGTAATTGAAATGATTATTAGAGGCTAAATTTGTTGTCTTGGATTGGCTCCTATTCTGCGAATTGGAACAATGCTCTAAGTTTTTGTTAATGAATGCGCATGATATAACTGAGATCTCACTTAGCATGCCAGATGTTCGATGAATTGCCTGAAAGGGTTGTATTCTTGTTTGTAATTGGGGTTTAGAAGATTAACAAAAGTTAAATCCTCTACCTAGAGTTACTTTGTGAGCAATTGGATTTCTTAACATGAAAATAGTTAGGGTTACAATTAGGAATTAAGGGTTACTCAATCTTCTAGTTTCGTGATTCTGGTGTCATGACAATAGGTAACTAGGATAGCTTGACTAGTTTAATGACCTTTGAGAGAAGGTGTAGATGTTCTTAACTTGTAACCATTCCATTTCAATTATCTGCGTGGGTCGAATTGCATGACTTAGTTTATAGCCCAAGGAGCACAATAGTGTGGTGAACCCCAATCCAGGACGCTTGTTAGTATTGATCTAGATAATAGTAGTAGTCTTCAGCAGAATAGAACTATTACTTACTAAAAACTAATATTAGTAGACTCCAGCCTAAATAGAGTGTTAAAGGTTGGTTCGGTGGTTGAAACCGAGTTCCTTGCGGACACGACCCATACTTGTCGTTGCTAGCTGCAACTGGCACCGTGCACTTGCGGTATTTTTCACTCAACAACCTCGACTATTGTTATTGCCTTTGGGCTTATTTCCCTTAACAATAAGAGCCATATTAGGAGTACTGAACATTTTTAGGAATTCTTCTTCCATTTCGAGGTGACTTTGGATTTCTGCAAAGGTCATTAAGTGATTGAAATGAGTCAAGACAATCTTCACATTATCCTAATGTTTAGGTCCATCAGGGATAGCCTGCATCACATTCAGAACTTGTTTCCCCCTCAAAGATTTCCTTACCTATGGCCTTAAAATCACGAACCATCCTACTCATAGTTCATAAATGCTCAGCCGTGGTACGACTGGAGCCCATTTTGTACCATCTATTTTAAGAGCAAGGTACGAAGCCTTGTCTCGGATGTCTGGTCAAAACGAATCTTCAGTTTGTCCCACATGTCATTAGCATTAAGACATGCCTCAAACTCTCCAATTAGATCATTATGCATGCAATACAACATAATAAAGCACGCCCTACAAGGTAAAGGAAGTCAATCGTTCGATATAACTTTGTTACATTAGCCTGGGAAATAGCCGCAGAAACTAGGCCTCCTGCTACCCTGATATTCAGCCAAGCCTGACACCCCTGATTGTGTTACGGATTTAGTTTCGCAAGAATAATCAAATAGTTCGTGGCTTCATTATGTGATTAGCTGTTAGGATGATGGGGACGACAGAGAGTCCTAGCGCCCGGTCCCATGCTTGCCCTGCGATCCTTCTTGGACTAGTCTTGGTGACCCCGTGAGCTTTCTTTATGCTGCATAATAGTAGTATCAATAAATTTGTCATCTTTCTCTTTAGCTGATGGCGGAAACTTAGCAACTATCAAATGTTCTAACAAATCTTTCTCATTCAGAAGATACCAAATCTTCTGATGCCACAAGTCATAATTAGTGTCATCTAGCTTTTGATTAGTCGATAATTCACCAATTATTGCATTGGTCATTGTGATATCTACAAGTATTCATTAAAATATGAACGTAAGACACACTTTCGTAAGCAATTAAATTATTTAAATTCCATCATTTATGTTATATGACCGAAAATTTTGATAAACTTATAATCATCTCATATAAATATGAACTAGAAATTTAAATAATCAATTTTAATATTTCCATAAATACATCCATATGGACCACAAAGAATGTTAAACAATTAACAATAATTTAATATCACATAAATATTTGTTAAATTTATATTAAAAAAATTTCATAATTATATATATAATGAATTTATAAATGAAACAAATCCATATAATAAAATCCCTTCTTTTGTTACAAGCCACTTAACTTTAAATATTTATAATTTCATGTTATTTTGTATATAAAATAAATTTATATAACAAATTAGCATGTAATAATCGACATTTTAACATTATTTAATGTTAGAACAAGTTCACGCATCCTCAATCAAAGCTAATTTGAAATTTTAATTCAAATAAAGAACTAATTATGTGCTTCATATCTTATGAACCTGTATACTATTAAAATCAGAATTTAATTAAAGAATTATTAACATGCCATATGTGAAGTAGTATGAAGCACTAAATAATTTTAAAAGGAATCATAATTCACAATAAAACATAATAGTAATAACCCTTATAACCACTCCCTACTCCCCTTTTTAATTTCCTCAGATTCCCCATAATCCTTCAGACCTATCATTTTGCTCTCTTTCTTTGATTGAAAAAATAAAAACCCTCTTCCACCACTAAGAGTAGAGGTGTCACTTCAGGTCGTTGTTTCGGGTAGTTTCGGGTTGATGTGACTTGTTTTGTCTTTTTGCGCCTCAATTTCCTCAATTGTCCCCGTAAAGCTGAAATTATTTTGCAAATTTCTTTAAGGTATTAATTCTAACTATTCTTCGTCATCACTCCAGTATGTTATTTGAGGGCCGTTTATGTTCATATTTGGTTGATACCATACAGTATATTCAAAAGTTTTTCTAAAAGAGCAATATTATCCTTAATAAATTTATAGTAATGGGATGAACTCGTACAGGTATAGTTGATAAATAATTTAACCTGTTCTTATAGTGGTTCAACAAGTTTTGCCCAATCCTTCTGGAAGTTAAATCAAAAAATCTTAAATAGTCCCATACTCTATCTTGAGTGTAGTAATTTAGTTTAGGTAAATTAAAACTTTGTCCTACTAAATAGTTACCATTTCTGTCTAGCTTAGAATTAGATTGTAGTTTCTTTCTAAATAAATGCATTGTTTAAAAGTGAAACTCTTTGTTCAAGGTCTAGGCTCTGATACCATTTACTACTGAGTCGAGTGATTTTTATAAAAAAAAGTGGTAAAACCATTTGTTGAATTAATTAGGTGATTCACACAAAGCGATCTATCAAATTTCAACAATGGTAATCGGATACTAAATTATCAAATGAAACTTTAAATCGAATATCAGATAATCCTATTAAAACAAAATTGAATCAAAGAAATTATACCTTCAAGAGTTGGATCTGTCTCACTCCTTCGCGCTTATCTTACTCCACCCTGACGCGAGACTTATCTACTCTTTCAGATCTTTTCCTTCTCCTTGATAGTATCTCTTCTTTGCTCAAATTTGTAACAACATAATTATAGACACAAAGTTTTGAGAAACGATTTCTCTTTTATTTCATTGATAATTATTCTCCTTTCTCTAAAGGGAAGAAATCAGAACATTTTTTGAGAGTTATCTTACAGAGGAAAATTTTTTCTTACAAATGCCGATCCAAATGTCGATGCCTTCTACTGAAATCGACTAACTTATTTATAGAGAAAGGGAGTGCGCTATGACATAAGCGCTTACATCATTCGAAATTTAAAGAGATAAGATTGTCTGGCTAAAAGATAAGTTTGGTGGATATGGCTCCACTGTTCTTGATAAGGCTGCTCAATGTTCATTGTTTTGTAGTGTCGGTAGAGATAAGACTTGATGCTATTATGGTCCCTTGTGTCTTCACATGATAATTAGGTGAGAAAAATCTACTTTTGTGCCTTTTCTTGTTCTGCTTTATAAAGTTCAGCAAATTTGGTGCGTACAGCTGGACTACCTAGAAATTTCTTGGGCTTCAGTGCATAGCTAAAGTCAAAAAGTTGTTCATCGACTGAGATGTTTTTAGCTCCTTCAGTAGTAACTAGAATGAGATTTTTATCAGAGTACTGAGTTTTGGCTCCTTTTGTCATTAAACGCTCGCTTGGGCATTTGATGGCGAGAGTGCCTGTTGAAAGTCTATAATTGATCCATCCTTTGTCAAAATGAGGAGTTTTGTAGTGTTTATTTTTCTCTACTGTAATGGTGAGGAGCTTTGTACTTGATCCTGTTCTTGTAACATGGGTAATTTCAACTAAATGAATGGAATGGTAAATAGTATCTTCATCCTTTTTAGGAGAGATAGTAAAGATTCGAAGGCAAATATATCCTTGGCTGAATTGCTTAATAGCATGTTTAAAATATGCTAGGAAATTTTGTAGTTCAATGAGACTGGTGCTTGGGTAACGATAATTTAAATAACCATAAGTAAAGAGTTCAAAAACGATATCAGGGTTGGCTCTGGTGAAAACAAGGATTTTGAGAAAAAGAGAATCCCTTGGGTTATAATAGAGTTCAGGTAAACCAGAGAACTTCTGGTAAGCCAGCACTGTTATTTCATAATAGCTTTTGTAAAAAGAGTCGGATAGATCAAAAGTTCGAATGCCAGTGTTTTGAATAACAGGTCTTGAAGCTAATAGCTTAGCTTTTAATTATTGCTTCTTTTTCTCGTCTTCAGAGAGGGGGTTTGAAGTGTTTCCCTAATTTGGTCGAAATGAGAGTTCAGAGAGTTCAGAGTGGACTTTAGTCAAATCTACCTTGGAAGAGTTCAAAGAGTTCAACTTAAGTTGTTCAATAGTTCGATGGAAATATGTTGTTAGTTCTCAAGCTTTTCTAAGATCAGCTCTGAGATATTTAACAATTTCTTTAGTAACTTCAATTTTGTCATTAAGAGCTTCACAGTATTCGTTAACATTTATAAGAATGTCTTCAAAGTTTTGGATTAGCTGGGTGCTGTCCACTTGTTCCATTGGTGCTTTGTCTTTGTCCGTTGAACTCATGTTCTCTTGTTAAATAATCTGCAATGAAGTTGTTCTTCCTTGCAACATGCTCACATACAGCATTTAACTAAGATAAAAATAGCTGCCATCGATGTAATTTACGCATGTGAGGTCCATCGTCTAAAGCTTGTTTTACAAACGAAATTGCTGCTTGATTATCTGTTAATATTTTAAACGGCTTAGAAAGCAAAAAGATTCTCCATTTAGTAATTCCTCTAATAATAGCTAAGAGCTCCTTTTTTATAGTATTATAATTTTCTTCTCGTTCAGAAAAAGTTCCACTTTGATAACCACATATTTCATTTAAATCAGTCTTCAAAACTATTGCCCATGTTTTGTCAGATGCGTCTGTTTGAAGAATTAAGTTGCCTTCAGGTTCAGGGAGTCTAAAACTGAGAAGTGGTTGACATTCTTCTTTTAATTTCTTCACAATTTCAGTATGCTTTTCTATCCAACCAAGAGTATTATTTTTTTTTTTAGTAGACTTTGTAAATCTTTTTTCTTCTTTGCTAAGTCTGGCATGTAAGAACTAGCATAGTTTAACAATCCTAAGAAACCATGAATATGTTTCTTTTTTCTTAGTTGGCCTGGATATTCGATGATTTTTTTAGATATATGAGGTTGTAAGCTGATTCCGTTTGTGCCAACTTCAAAGCCTAAAAATTCAATTTTCTCTTTTTCAATTATTGCTTTTTTCTCACTTAGGCAAATGCCTTCCTTAATAGCTATTTCCAGAAATGTGTTGAGATGTACTCGATGTTCTTTAAGAGTGTCTGAACTTATTAAAATATCATCTACATAGACAACCAGAAAACTGTTAAGGAGTTTAAAGGCATCGTCCATTCTTTGTTGAAAAATTCTTGGTGCATTTTTTAGTCCAAAGGGCATAACAATCCATTCTTAAAATCCTTGAGGAGTACTAAAACCTGTATATTTAATACTTGTTTCTTCCATTTTAATTTTCCAAAAGCCAGATTTGCAATCAAATTTTGAGAAGAATTTTCTGCTTTTTACAAGGTTAATTAATACTTCTTTGTTAGGTAAGAAATAGTTATCGGTTTTTGTAAACTGATTTAGTTTTTTTATAGTTGATAACCATTCGACCTTTGCCTCTTCGTCTTTCTGATTCATTAGCTACCATAAAGGCTAGGGAAGAGTATGCTCCGTTGGATAGTCTAATAAGTCCTTTTTTAAGAAGTTCTTTTATTTATATTGAAAATTCCTTGATATCATCTTCCGAGTATAGCATTGGTTTTTCTTTGATATAAACTTCTTGAGTGAATTCTATTTTAGCTCGAGGATGTTTAGGTTTTCAAAATTATAATGGATTTTCAGAACAAATTCGTTTGAGTTTTGCTAAAAGGTCATCTTTCTTGATTATATGAACTGTAAAAATAGGTTTTTGTGTTTGTATTTGAAGTGCAATTCCTTCATAACCATGTCCACAACGCTTCGCGCGTACTCTGTAGGGTTGTTTTAAAGTGGGAATTTTCAAAGTGTGACCACATTTGGTAGTTAAATAAACAATATAAGGAGTTTATGTAAACATCACAAACTATTTTAAGAAGTCATTTCCTAATAAAATATCATAACCAGAGTTATACTATAATACTATCGGTATAGTAAGGATTTTGTTTCCCAGAATAATGGAAACATTATGCTGAACTAAATCCAAATAGGTAAGAATAGCATGAACACCTTTGATTCTAATTTTACGGTCATTTGGGAGTTTATCCCATTTTAGAAGTAAAAAGTCCTGAAAGAAAGTTACTTCGGAGCCTGTGTCAATCAAAGCAGTAGTAGTAAGGTCCAATTCTTTGACAGTAACATCGATATATGTAAGAATGGGTATTCTAAGTTGCTTCATATTCTTTTAAGAATAATAGTAGTGTGTTAATGCACAAGAGTCTTTCATAGTTCGTATATTGGTCAAGGAAATTCATTCCTAAGAGTATATGATGAAATTCATTTTTGATTGAATGATCAATATAGAAATCAAATTCCAATAGGGTAGAATTAGGAATTTTCATCATGATTCAAGAGATTTGATTTAGAGTTGCTTTCTGACCATTGTAGGTAACAAAGTTATATTCCGATGCTGCCGATACTGCTATAGGTAAAGGTATACAGTGACTTTGTGATGATCCTGTATCTATAAGGATTTTATTAGAAATCCATGTTTGTCTATTAAAATAGCCCAATTTTACTTTGTAGGTGCTAGTAAGCTTAGTTGTTAATAATGGAGATGTAAACCTGGGTATTGTAGCTATACTATAACTTCGTGTTAAAACAGGTTGATTGGCTACCCTTATTCCTTTTTCAGTATAAGAAAGTCTAGGTGCTTGATAGCTAGTTGATGCT
>NCQV01066533.1:2752-12983 GCA_002740545.1 Lophocereus schottii
GTTTGACTACTTAATCGTATTCGGGTTCCTAATCGATTTAGTACTCGTTAATAACCACTAATAATGCTTATTAAAAATCATCGAAAGATTTTCAAAGCTAATAATAATATTAATAGTGATAATTATAGCAGTGATAATAACATCCTTTCTAATAAAATTAACGCTCACATAGGTATTTAGAAAATAATTTTAGCTCATATCGCTAATAAAATACGGTTTCCATAGCGCAAAAAGGCATTACGAACAAGTTAACAGAATATAAAACACGTGGATATTACACTCTCTCCACCTTAAAAGAATTCGTCCTCAAAATTGCTTACCTGCTAGAAATAACGGGGGCGTACTTCTCCCGCACTCCGTTCACAATCCGATCTACTTCATGCTTAGCTATCTATTCCGTCTCCAAAGTAACATTCCCTTCTTGGGTTTCTAGACTTACCTAGTCAATGAGTTTTTCCTTAAACCATGACACAACAATCTCTAAAGGTAAGATCGATATGATGATTAGTTCTTAAAGGGTAGACATGAGGAGTTGAGTATCCATCTCGTCAGGCTTACTGGCTAGCTTCTTTGCAATTCTTGGGTTTACAAATGACTGAGTAGCATTAGAAATCAACTAAATTGTGAGCATAAAGATTGGTAATAGGAGGAGTACCTGGTACTGCCTTAGTGGAATCTCCTTCCAATCAGAATGCTCGACCCCCCGCTTGAGGTTTCATATGGTCTTTATTGTTTCATGGGGAAACGCCAGCTGGACGGCGACCTTATAATGCCATTGGGTCGATTCCCATTCCAAGCCTCTGAATATTACCTTGATTATTCCATGAGGCCCCTGGGCAATTAGCAGCTTTATGACCCATATCACCACATTCAAAACATGAGCCCGTAAAGTTTCTGCATGGGCCAGGGTGCTGACATCCACACTGGCTACAGGTTTTCTTTGATTTCCATTGGATGGCTTGCTTCCCCTTATCCTATTTCATCCCATGTTTAAACCTCCTGAAGTTTCTATTTCCTTGAGAATTGGATCCTCCAAGGCCAAATTCCTCCTTGCTTCAAGCATAAGAACTCCCGTTCCTTAACTCTTCTTACGTCTTAAGGGTAATATTGACCGTCCATTGAGGTTTTCAATTGGTTCTAGGTTAACGCATGTTCACCTACCCTAGGTTTCATTGTCCCCCACCAGAACTCAACTTCTTTTTCAAATTGATAGGAGGCCAGGTGCCTTTGAACCTCTCAGGGGACTCCATAATCTCAAATAAGTCTTCCATTTTTGTCATCCCAGCCCCATATTACGAAGCCAATGTGCTCATCAATATCTTCATTGCCTTGTATGATCAATTTAAATATTTAAACTTCTTAATCTTCGGTATCATCATATCAATGGTGACTTCCTCCCATGCCTCTTCATTCTTTTCACTTGATTGACATTCTAAATACTCAATCTAAAACCTTTTGACTCCAGAGTATGTCTCTACTTTTCTAACATATTGTTAGGTTCCTTCGAGTGTCTCACAACATAGGTAGCAAACAACATTCGCCACGGTATTTCATCCTACATGTCATTTGTGAACTCACCGGAGACGATTGAAAAAGGGCTCCAAGCCAATCCTTAATATAACCTAATATTAACAAGGAGGTCCTTTAGGCCTCTTTCTAGCATCCTAATCCTTAGTCTCTGCTCTCCCATACATATCTTCAATAAACATAATAAAAAGGTAAATAATTCTTTCTTCATAATTCCAACGCACTTCTCAAGGCACCCTATCACAGGCCTTCTCAATATACATAAACACCATATGCAAACCCTTTTCTTCTACCCCTCCAGAATTTCATAAGACATCTCATAAGATTCACCGCCTCTGTAGTTGATCTTCTTGCAATGAAACCAAACTATTTCACAAAAATTAAAGTGTCCCACCTTAACTTCTTCCCCATCATCCATTGTATGCCAGAATATAACCGCATTCTATGCGGCCAACAAAAAAGGGAGGTAAATGTGATCGACGATTTACAAAACCATCCTACACTAACACTGTGATAGTAAGGCAAGAATCGGCATATACATACATATTATAAATTATACACTTGTTAATACAAGTAATACCAGGCAAGACACGATCACATAGGCACATAAGTCACGTATCTTTATATAGCACATGCCTATTATGCTATCTAAATGCATAATGCAAACCTATGGCTCTGATACCACCCAATGTAACGCCCCCAACCTAAGGAGAGTCACACTGCCAGGACTTCTTAAAGGGAAATCCTTAAGGTTCTTGAAGATTGAGGGTTTGGATTTGCATTTACATAATCATTCTAAAACAAAACTGCCTAAGTTTCGCCTATTTTAGCAACTTTTAGGGTCTTAGCTCAGCTAAGGGTACTTGTAAACTGGTAATAAGATATAACATATGCTACAACAACTCCAGTTCATTGCATCGGGCCACTCGCCCGGATCACTAATGATCAAACGACTAAAACAAGAATTAGAATGCTACATATACAGGTACAGAGCTGGCTACATGCTTTCACATACAACAATAAACTTAAAAATTTACAACATGGTAGGCATTAGACACTTTGCAAGGCTGGCAGAGACTTTTGAGGGGTTGGCATTAAAACAACTTCAAGGGGCCTCTTATACCGACTTAAATTGAACCTAGGAAAAAGGGGAATAATAAAGGGATGAGCAACCACAAGATCAGTGAGAATTTCCCTACTCCTTAAAACCCAAAACAGTTGCAGGCAATAATACTAATAATAGCCACATATCACGCATTCATGCTATACTATCATATTAGGCAATCAAAATCCCCAAGGAAAGATCACCACCCTTAAAACTTGATTCTAACCCCTCAACTCGTTTCTAGGCCCTAAACGGCAAAGCTTCCCTACTATCAAATAGTTAGGCACATAATCAAATAAGCAATAAGGATTGAGTTTGAAGCTTTCAAATATACTTTTGAAAACGCAGTGGTTCTTCATATTTTCCAAGATTGGTTTATAATTCACGCCAACTTCTTTAAGGCTTATAATTCTTTCTCAAAATTATCGAAACATCTAAACTAGTAAGAAAGACTTGGTAAGAAACATCCTTTCATCGAATATACACATTGAAAAGCTTGAATATACGATGCAGTACTAGAATGTAACTACACTTAATTTGAAATTTCATTTAAACTATATTCAGAACACATTAATAAAATATATGTAGGTTACATACATTTGAAAGCTTTCTTCTTTTCTTAAGAATGCTTTACTTGGCCTCTTGAGGCTCATATTCCTTTAAAAGAACTTTTCTTTTCTGAACTGCTTAGAATGGCAAAAAGCCAAATCTCCTTTTTATCAGGAACTTACTTATAACATAAAAACATCTTATTGTGCTGGCTAGGGGAGGTCAACACCACCCTTAAATGAGATCGTCACTCTTAATCTACGTTATCCCTGGGGTGTATGTACTTAACTTTTGGCCAAAATGCATCTTAGTAGAGTAACTCTAACCTCGATACTGTACTTTGTGGGGCAATAGCTTACACCAGGATAATCATATCCTGCGTCCAGTCCCCCTTAAGGTTTTCTTACGCGTCATACGTCAAGGATCAGCTCACACTAAGGTAATCATATCTTGAATCTAGCTCCCAGGAACAGCTCACGCCATCTCTGCATCCAACTCCCAACATTACCTTAGGGGGAAACAGCTCGCGCCATCTTTGCATCCGGTTCCGACCCTCAAGGTCTGGCCACTTGCCTAGCACTTTCATAGCCTTTAAAATCGCATTACATTTCTCTTCTTCAGATGCTTACTTTGCTGAAATCTTACTTTCAAACAAAATGACCATAACCTTTCGAAATGTTTATAGTTCATTCGTTTTTGGCTTAAAAGCTTCTTATAAATGGAATAAGTTTGCTAACTCGTAAATTGACTTCGTAAATAACTTAAAAGGTTCTCATAAATGTAATAAGTTTGCTACCACGTAAATCAACTTCATAAATAACTTAAAAGCTTCTTATAAACATAAAATTTTTACTAAATCGTAAAACGACTTAGTTTCTAACTTATATGCTTTGTATAAATGTAATAAGGTTGTTAAATCATAAAATGACTTCGTTTTCAACTTGAAAGCTTCGTATAAATGTAATAGGATTGCTAAATTGTAAAAAGACTTTGTTTTCAACTAAAAAGCTTCGTATAAACTATATCAAGTGGATTGTGAAAATTTCATTCCCTAGTCTATTTGCAAAATGATTTTTACGTCTTTTTGGGCTAATTTTGGATTGGCTTTGCCATTGAAATGTTGCCCATGTCTATCCTGAGGAGATTTTGAATAATTTTTTGTTTTAGCATTGTTTAAGAACAACCAATAATTTAAGCATGGGGGAGTTCGATAAGTGCCTATCATATATATCATTTTAGGGCCATTTTGCTACATTTTTTTGGAGAATTATGGGCTTTTAGTTACCATTTGTACTCCTATTATGGATTTATGCTTGAGTATGGTAGTTTGATGTGCCTATCATACTTGGGTAAGGATGTCCATGAGGTGTTATGCCCTTGGAGCAAGAGAAGAGCAAAAACTTTGGTTCTAGGCAAGAGCACGGTCCAACCGTGGTGCCTGCCATGGACCGTGGTTAGCTGTACAACTGTAGCCTCTTCGTTTTCCCTTCAGCTACGTGGCTGAAAATCCTCATGTTCTTCTTTATAAACTCATCCCTCAGCAACAGAAAGAGGAGAGGAGCATAGCATAGATTAGTCCATTTCCTTCCCAATTTTTAAACTTTTTAGGATTTTTAGTTTGCTTTTTGTCCAAGTGAGAAATCTTAAGTGAAGAGTTCGGTTTTATTGGCAGTTTGAAGACTTTATGGAAGGCTATCTTTGTCAAGCCTTTCCCACTCAGATTTTGCTAATTCGATTGATTAGTTATTTAATCATTAATCATTAGTTAGTAGTTTATCTTGTCTAGGGATTTGTTAGTTAATTGAAGTGTAGTTGGATCATGTTAGAATCAATAGAATTGTGCTTTTGTTTCATGGTTGGTTTGATTTCATTAAGTGAATATCATGTTGTGAGTAGATTTTGGCCAAATTTTCTTGCTTACTTGACATAATTGAATGAAGAACTCAAATGTGAAATTTGATTGTTAGACTACTTGATAAAACCTAGTATAGTGATGAGTCGAAAAACAGATTGGCATGTTGGGATGACTAGAGAGTAATCAAAAACATTGAACTTAGATTAAGACGAATTAGTTTGAGAGAACGACTTTTGCTTACTTTAGGCAATTTGGTTGATTTCTTAAGAATAGACTAAATTCTGGATAGATTACACTTCCTCGAAATTATCCAAGTAGAGAAAGGCACATGTCAGTCTTAATGATCCAACACCATTTCTTAACTACATAAATCCCTAGGTGTTTTCTCTTGAATGAATTTAGAATCAGTTAATTAAGAGCTGTTAAATCAAATCCTCAATTAAGTTCTTGCTTATCATTTTCTGATAGAAAGAACTTAATAGATTACTTTGGTCCCTGAGGACGATATTTTATCTATACTACGACAACCGTGCGCTTGCAGGGAGTGGCCACTACAGAAAAAAAATAAAAAATAAAAATAGAAAAAATCAAAAAATATTAAAAGGAAAAAGCCTATAAATCCTCCAATGATGAGCCTTTAGACTAAGTGACCTTCTTTTGTCTATTTTGACCCTTTTTGTTAAGCCCATTTGTGAATAAATTATTTATTTCAGAGTTTTCGAACTATGCTTCATGTTTTGACCTTCACATTAGATATGAGTTGCTTGTTTAGTTATTCTTGGCATGAGTATCTGGCGTATGATTCCAAGAGCTAGATGAGCCTTGTCCTATGAGATTTGGAGCCTAAATAAACTAATTCATCAACTTAGCCTCACATTCTTTTCATGTCTGACTCTTCCTAAATTTCAAGTTCCCAAAACTTGCTTTGACTCTTGTTTAAGACCACATTTAGCATACACATTTAGATAATATGATTGAGGCATTCTTTGACTTTATAAGCTACATTGATCAAATAGCCACCTTTATGTGAATAATTTACCTCTTACTACTCTTTGATCCTTTACCCTTTTTTTTTTATGAGAACCCATATTATTATCTTTTGCTAAACACATATGTCTTACCCTTTTAGCCAAGACTATACAGTTTTCATAGTTAATTAGGAGTAGCTTGTGGATAATAACCTCATTGTGGTTTGGTTGGATATGATAAGGGATTCATACTTTATTTTTGCATTCAAAGTCAATTGGGTTATGCTTTGTGAGCTACAAAACAATTGTTGAAAATGCAAGTTTCCTTTGCCATTGACCTCCTCGTAGGAAAAAGAAAAGGATAGGAGAAAAAAGATGTGGAGAGAAAAAGAAATGTGTATATGTTGAAAAAAGAAATGAAAAGAAAAATGATGCAATAAGAGGATTTGGCACAGGTTTTATATTAGGCATTTTTTCTTGTAACATCATTTGGGCATGTTGTTGATATTCTACGGAGTATGTTTTAGTTGGAAAATGATGATTTATGCTCTTAGTCTTTGGCTTTTATTCCGTAGAACCAAATCAACCATAAGCTTGATAAGAGAATCTAATTTGCCACTAGTATAATGCAAAACATACAAGGTAATCATGAGGACTTTTGCAAATAGGTAAAGGTAAGGAGGGAACTAACATTTTATTTTAAATACATGAGTGATGAGTGCCTCATCCTTAAAGTGAGGTTCTATTAGTTCTTCTAGGCCCTACTCATTATAATATTCTAATATGATTGTTGAAGTTGATTTGAGCAATTGATTTAATACTTTGATGTGATGGTTTTTACCTTCTTGGAAAATTTCCTTCTCCTATTTGTTTGTAAATTTTTCATCACTTTTGGGCTAAACTTCTTGTTTTGATTTGGTTATTGATGCTTTTACTGATTTCTTCCTAAGAAGGTTATTCCTATATTTAGCATTAGTTTCATAATTGATTGGTGACATGCAATAGCTTAAGCATAGGGAATTTGATAAGTGCTTAAAGAGTATATTATTTTACGGTCATTTTGTGTCATTTTTGGGGAGAATTATGTGTTTTATGTTATAATTTATACTCCTTTTTCGGGTTTTACGCTCAGGTATAGTTCTTTTATGTGTTTTGCATGTTTTTGGACCATTTTACCCCAAAGTTGACTGTAATTGAGTGTAATTGGACTCCCCAATACCACCCCCAAATCACCATGCCTGTAGAAGTAAGAAAGAATAGAATATCATCGAGACAGAGCCCTCCATGGACTGTCTGTGGTAAAGGCCACGGTCTGTGGTGAGGCCATAACTGCTAGCCTATTTATTTTCCTTTATCGTGTGGCTGGTGTTCATTGTGTTTCTCTATAAATAAGGCCATTTTCACAGCATAAAGCGCTAACACAGCAAAGAAAAGAGCTATTCTCTCTAGTTTTTCATTACTTTTCTATTTTTTCTAAGTTTAGTTTAGATTTTCACTAGTTTTGAGTGTGAGTGTTGAAAAAAGGCTTGTTGTTTTGGAGCCCATGCAAAGTCGGGAAACCCTTGAAAGATCTCTAATTGTGTTAAGTTTTCTTGTCTCAAAAACTCCGTTTACTTTTGTGACCACTGCCGCAAGGGCATGGGTAGTTGTAATATAGATAAACGATATCGTTCCTCATGGACTAATGTAATCTATCAAGTCTTGTTTGTCAGAATGTGCTAAACAAAACTCTAATTCAAGGGAATTCAATTAACAACTGCAAATTAACTTTTCTAAATCAATAAGGGAAAGACATTTAGGAATTTTTGTAGTTATGAAAGGGTGATTGGATCAAAATAATGAACATGTGCTCTTCTCTAATTGGTTAATTTCGAGGAATTGTAATCTATTTAGAAATTCAGTCTATTCTTTCAACATCAACTAAATTTGCCTAAACTAAGCAAGGGTCATTGTTTCAAACTAGTTTGCCTTAATTCAAGTTTAATGTCTTAGATTACTTACTAGCCCTCTTAACATGCAAATCTCTCTTTTAAGACGAAGTTGTGTTAAGTCATATCAAGCAGTCCGACAACCAAATGTCACCTTTCACTTTTTCACTCGATTGTTTCAAGTGTACAAGTAAATTTTGCGCAAAAATTAACTCACAACATATCAAACACCTAACAAAATTAAATCAAACCAATCATGAAAATAAGAACAATTGCATAGATTAAAATATAATCCAACTACACTTCTACAAACAACTAAATCCCTAGACTAACGAAAACTACTCAGACATGATTAAAAGATTAAACAACTAACTAACGTTTTAGAGAAATCTGAGCGAAAAAAGCTTGACTGAGATGGCCTTCAACCTAGGGCTTCAAAACTACCTCAAGAGCAAAACACTCACACTCAAGAATCACACCAATACAATAACCAAACTGGAAACAACAAAATTTGAGAAAGAAAGAAACTAGGCTAAAGCTCTAATCTATGCTAACTCTATGCTTTTGGTTGCTAAGGGATGTCTTCTACTACTGCAGAACGAGCTCTTTTATAGAGGGGCTCGCTTGATTTTAGCCACACAGCCGAGGCAAGATGAAGGGGCAAGAGTTATAGGCTCACCACGTTCTATGGCGGGCACCAAGGTCCGACCGTGGTCTGTGTTGGAATCGGATTTCTACTCATTCTTTGCTCTACGGACATGGCATAACATGGATGACCGTGGGGGGTCAAAATTCATCTACTAAGGGGCAAATGCTGGGTGAAAAGGCTTAAAATCTTGTAAAACACTTCAAACAGCTATGCCCAAGCACAAATTAAGAATAGGAGCATGTGTAATATTCTCCTAAAAATGACACAAAATAGCCCTAAAATAATATACATATTGAGCACTTATCATTCGGTTGATTTGAATATGTGTGAGTAGTTTTCTCAATCTAGGGACTGTTAGCAAGTATTAATGTTGGAATCTTTCATCTTTATTTAGTTGTTCTTGTTCTTGATTGGGATTGGTTAAATTCTATCTTATTTGTGTAATTGTTGTGATTGAATTTTGACCAAATTCATTCTCTAATCCTAAATATTTAAGTGAATGACTGAGAGGTGAAACTTGCTATTTGATTGACGAAATAGGACTTGATTTAGGAATACTTGAAAGATATTTGCTTGTTAAGACAACTTCTAGCTATCAAAGATATGTAATTTAGGCTAAACAAGGGCATTTGAAAGAATGACTTGTTAGTTTAGGCGATTCAGTTTGTTTCAAAACAAGATTGAAATCTACATGCGATTACACACCGTTCAATCCCCCATAATAGTTCAAGTACATAATATATTGCATTGATCCACATCTTTACATGGTGATTGAATTCTTCAATTAGGTTATAGTTTTATTTAGCCTCTTAATTGAACACTTTTAAGGGTTAAACCTCAATAGAGTACAATTGGTCTTCATAGGAACGGTATCTTTACTACACTACAACACTTGTGCGCTTGTGTCGCAGTAGTAGCAATAAATTTTATGTCCATTAGATTAGATAATATATTAGTTTAGTTTCAATCTGAAATTTTAATTTGCTTAGCCTATCTTGAGGGGGTAAAGCCTAACAGATCAACCTAATCCTTGTGGGATATTACCTTCATTTGCTACAACGCCACCGTGCGCTTGCACGCTATTAGTTACGAAGCATGGTGGTTAAAGTAATTCATTGAAATGCATGAACTACAGTTGTTTTGCATCAAACACTTTGATAATCTAATTAAGATGGTGGGGAACCTAAATTCAAGTATAGGAGTATGTCATTATATGCGCACAATTGCATGATTTAGAGAGAATTAGTCTTCTATGGAGAACCTAAGGTAAAACTTTTCTTCGGTTACATTATTGAGATTACAGTGTGTGATTACTGTCCTTTTGACCATGCATTCAATCAGAGATCTTCCATTTGTAACCACAGCTATATTTATAGTATTAGACAATGGTCTAAATGTCCGAAGCAACCATTCGACAAGTGGGTTGTGTAATAAACGAATAGTGCCATATCTAATCTCAATGCACAATGTAATATAACTGAATTGTCATGCATCACATACCCCCCAACACTATTTTACGTGTGTTATAATTAATTTGCAAATGACATATACCTTTAGAATGATAAGTGTCATGTGATAAGTGTCATGTGCCTTTTGGTAGTTTTCATAGGAAATTCTGGAGTTGTGCTGCGTTAGCCATTATGCATGTTC
>NCQV01066533.1:13067-23785 GCA_002740545.1 Lophocereus schottii
ATTCTATTTATTATGATTATATGCTTCGAACCCAATATCAATGCTTACATGTCTATGAGCATAACCATTCATTTGTATATACTTAAGGGATGACTCGTTTCAAAAGCTGACCCTAGGGATGGTCTCCCCACCATCAAAACTATCACAATTATCTTGTTTGCTTGTCTTTTAACTATGTATACAAGTCGAAAATCACCTGCTTGCTAAGTATAACTGTCGCGTTATTTACGTAGGAGCTCTAAGCAACTACTTAGTGGAATTCCTTCCTAACAAAAACTACAAGTCTCTGAGTGGCGATGCCCAGGTGACAACACCCTACCTTAGCAGTTGAACTTCAATGGAATGATAGTTAACCTATATAAATGCAATGCTAGGCATGCAGACTATTTATAAAATCTATCATAACCAAGACACCATGTATCTTCCTCCCTTAAATGACTTATGTCCAGACGTATACCGGACTTTTACCATCCATTAACTTACATTCTTGCCATAGCGTTTTGTTTCAAATTGTTCCTTTGTTTATGTTATGTTGGTTCATGTTGCTTATGATTCTTAATCTCTGGAGTGTTGTGTTGTGTTGTTAACTCTACGTGATGTCAATGTGACTTCGAGTTCTACTTCCAGTTCCGTCATTATTGATGCTATGTAATATGATGTCTCCACTACTTTAGTGTGATGCGGTAGCTTCCTGGTTGATTGATTGAACCTTAGAGTGATTTGATATCTTCATGCCTTTGACTGAGCCTATCAAAGTTGACCACCTTCATACGACCTTGACATGTCCTGTATAAGTTGCCATGAATGAAAGGTCTAAAAGTTAGCTGGGGTTGTATAAACATAGGGATGTCGGTTATGATGCTGGAATTACTTAGATTCATATTGAAAGTTTGGGTTTACATGTCCATGACAACTCATTTGCCCCTCTCCAACATGATTTGCCTACGGTGCCTTAGTAGAGTGAATAGACACTTGAGGAGGAATTGTGAAGAGGAGACTGGATACATACACCTCTTTTTCGATGTGAAAGATACAATTACTTGTAAAATAAGATTTTGAATTCTATTATGAATTATGTAGATCATGTCATGTGTATGCCAATCTTGTGTGTGATTGAATTGTGAATCTTGGAATTTTGTGGACGAAATTCTTTGAAGTGGAGAATGTAATACCTGAGGTTCTTAATCTAGGGATAACCATTTAGATTATGATTTTTATTAGCTGTGCCCTCTATTTAAATTGGCTGTGTTAGACTATTTGTTTGCATAGTAACTAGGTGTAATATTTATATAGAGTAATTTAATTAAATTTCCTGAATTGTTATGCAATTACGTAAAATTAATGAGTTCAATAATTTTGGATTGAAGTATAATTATGCAAGATTAACAAGTTGGGTTTGGATGACTACGACATCACTATGGTCATTTTAGTCTAATAAGTAGACAAAGCAAACAATAAATAAAAAAAAGAAAAAGATGCAAATGGGCCAAAGCCCCTAGTTGGGAATGGGAGAGGCCGGGGAGGGGGGTTTCGACCTAACCCCGCAACCCTCGGCATGCCAACAGAGAAAGGACGGCGGTGTGCCACCGCCACGCCGAAGGCCGGTGAGTCGACCACCGTTGCCACCTACGACCCCTTTCAAGTGCAACAAATACCAGTGAGCTCGAGAATAGGGAAAGAGTTAGCAGGCCAGAGGTGGGCGGCCATGGCTAGGTTCAAAAGTGGAAACTTGTTCACAGTGGCCTCGCTGGCGACTCGACCCAAGGGCCACTAGAAATCAGTATTGGAGGGTTAGGGTTACCGCTGGCCTGGCTTGAAGGCAGGGAAGGCGAAGAGGTGTGGTGGTGGCGTCTTGGCCTCACATTCATGACTAGCAGCAAAAAGTGAGGGCTAGAAACCGGACTTGGGTCACCTAAAAACCGCACCATCACCCATTAAATGGGTCCTATAGCTTGGAATCGAGATGGTCGTTCTTGATTTCAAAACTACTATTAATTTCACAAGTTTTGACGTTTATTTTACCTAGTTATCTGATTATTGTGCAATCTTGGAGTTCATTGATTTCATTTAGGAATCAATTAGAATGTATAGGAATTAAGTACAGTAGAAAGATGGTTTGGTTATTGGGCAAAAATAAGACACTAAGAATGAATTGCTTGAATGAACTAGACTCGTAATCAAGATATTGGTTACTTGGCATAACTTGACATTAAGAATGTGTTGTTTGAGTAAACGAAAATTGTAGTCGAATTTGACCGGCTAGCCAGCATAGGTTGACCTTTAAATTGAGTAGCTTGGCTATTGGAAGTGAACCGAATTTGCAATCGAATTATTGGCTATTTAGTTGCTTGAATTGAGCTGCTATTTGGAAGAAATTGAGACTAAACTGAGTTATTAGTTGTTCAATACAAAAACAATGCCTTTGTAACTAATAGTATTGAATAATATTGGCAAACGTGTTTAAGAGGCCTCACGTCTCGCAAACTGAAATGAATTTAACCATCAAACTATTGAGTTCCTTCAAGTGAGATTAATTATAAGTAAATCACAACTAATGGCTTCTAAAATAAGTTTTAATGATTCTTCGATTGTCCCCAGAGGCTATGGAAGTGAGCTGTTGAGGGACAAGTAATATGAATTACAACTAAGAATGTATGCAATGTGTCTAAAACCATGCATCGACAAGTGTGTATGACAATTGCTTCGATATAGCTTGCTTTCATGAGTTTTCATGATCAAGTTTGTATGTTAGATCACTAGTTTCATAAGAATGCATCTAAGCAAGATTAATTATGAGTGAGATATATGCTTGTAAACTCTTGAAATGAGTTTTAATAGCATTCCCTTGAAAAGCAAATGTGTACTTGAACATTGATTCATTCAAAAGCATGTTTTGATAAAATGAATTGTCATATGTTTTTCCTGAGTCATCCTGAATTTGGTAAGGCTTTTTAGCATTCTTAAAAGTTGAAATGGCATTGTTTGTGATACAATGAGAATTTTAATACTAGTGTGTTTAAAGTGAAATGCATCTGAAATATTTTGGGTTAGAAGAATCGTGTTATGTGTTTGAAGTAATACCCAGGGAGTAGACCCAGAAGTGGGAACCTCGAATACCCTGATGAGGGCAAGATCCATTGTTATGCCTTGGTGATGATATGAAGGGCGAGTGTACATCTCCCTTAAGGAGACTGTAGATCTCCCTTAAATAGCATATATAGGAGAATCTGATGCCCTAAGAAATTATTTCGTACTTGCCACGTGATATAAATTCCTTATTCGAGGACTATGCGAGTGCAAAGATTTTGAAAAGTGCATATACTCTTGAAAATAACCTTTGTTGAGATCCAAATGATTTATAGTGAATAACGACTGTTTTACAAATGCATACTTTAATTTAAAGTGATGGTCCTTGCCTTAATGCCAAGTACTTATGTGTGAACTACATGCTCTTATGTTCTCCCTCCTTGACCTTGTGCATTGGCCAGTTTGCTTTTAAATTTAGTATGCCTTCTATGTGATATTGAGCAAGTGAGTGTAACTACTGAGCAACAAGAGACATATTTTAGGCCAGTTGAGTACTCTTGATCATGAAAGAAAAGGAGGATAGGGATACCATCAAGCCTGCAAGGTTATCGAAGTAAATATGAATATAGGGCACCTTAAATGGTTATTATACGATATTATATATCAAATGGTGTGTGAATGTTATCTAATGTATTATGTGCAATGGTTTTGCTTTCTCAAGGTTCAGAACCATTCATTGCATGTATGGTAGCTTATCCCCCTCGCTATTTTTCCTTTTCCCCAGGTTCTTAAAATTCACGTAAGCTAAGTTGGAGTCTCCCTTGCTACTCTAAGAATAGAATTATATGTTTTTTTTGTACGTAAATTTATGAGTCCAATAATGTGTAGTAATGTATTTTAGGTTCTTGAGTGCATGTAGATTAATTACTGAAGTCATGTAATGTGTACTGTCTAGAAGTCACTCTGTATGGCCATGTGAGCTAACCAACTGATTAGTTTGTCGACTTTTCATTTGGAATTGTTTCTGGTTGGGATGTAAATCCCAACACTCTGGATGTATGATATGTTGACCTGTAGTTTTTATTTCTTTCTTATCATTGAACTTATACTTGGGGTGCTTTAGGTAGGTAGCCCATAGAATTAAGATCTTTGCCATGTAGTCGTTGAAATTGTAGATACCTTTTGTGATTATCATTGCAGGGACCTAATATAAGGCTTTAAACCTGAGCTATGGTCTATTTTTAGGCGGAACTCTATCTATTTCACCCCAGAATTTGAGAAACCATTAACATCACTAGCCCTAGGGTTAGGGGTGTTACAGATGGTATCAGAGCAAGGTCCTACGACCACAGGCCATGACCTGAGTCTTGCATTTCATATAGTTATCTATGAACATCTTCATGATAATGTGGCATATGTAATGCTTTTGTGCGCAAACATGGTTTTGGTATGATTATTAGTGTGATTAATTAACTGTGTGACCTAAGTGATCTGATGATGTGACCTCAGTACGTTTTTAAGCATTAGTACAGAGTATAAAAGCTATAATGCCTCATAATAGAAGGTAGAACCTCCCCTCTACACTGCGAGATCCTAATCCTCCTATAATCACCTTTGAGAAAAAAAGCCATAAGGCCTCACGTATGTTCGAAAGGCCATTGATGCCACTGTCCTTTTCTTGAAATTGTCATTAGCCTATCGATGGCTAATTCCTACTACCTATAGACAAGCCCTAAGGTATAACTTTGACCCAAGGATTGTAAATGAGGGTTACGCTCGCATGCACTCGACTAGATGTCTTCATACGGGACACTAGTATGAACTTGTGCATTCTAAAGCATAACCATGACATTATGCACAATGTAAAGATCATGGAAGCATATATAGTCACTTAGGTTTGTTATGCATGGTCATTTATGCATTTTACAAATGAATTGTGTAGAAAATGCACGTCTTGGTGCTTGCTTGGCTTGAGTTTGCATAAGTACGTGGCTGAATTAACTAAATGATTTGACTTATGAGATTTATTGCTCGGTGTAACCTCTAAGTCGTTATTTGTATTCTACAAACTCTATTACCTTACCATATAGTTTGAAAATAGCATGCCTGTTGCTTAATACATGGCATAATGATTGTTAGAGTTTACAATCACATATGTGCACTCTTGCATGTGTCATGTTTATAAAGGTATGCTAGTGCATCTAGGATGACACTTGAATTCTATGCTCTAAACTTGACGGGTAACTCACTTTACACAATTGTTAACATGACTAATCTAAGTGCCATAGCATAATAAGCTGTCATGTGCCATGCGTTGTGTAATAAACCTCATAGGGAAACCTTAGAGTGTGTTTGGCTTTGTTAGCTGACCCATTTATTTTGCCATTAGTGATGTGGAGTCGTTTTGGTTTGCCGCATTATCATATGACCATTCTACATGCTAATGTTCCGTAATCTAAGAGACTTATACAAGAGTGTGTGATCGCCTTTGTGCATCATATAACGTAATGTTGTGCTAGCTGTTTGAAATCATACTAGAGCATTTACTGTATCAGTTAATCATTAGGTTACGAACCATGGTTGTTAAAGTAATTCATTGAAATACATGAACTACAGTGGTATTGCATTAAAGCCTTTGACAATCTAATGAAGATGGGGGCCCTCAATTCAAGCATAGGAGTGTTTTGCTGTATTCGCATGATTTCATGATTTAGAGAGGAATAAGGTAAAACTTTTCTTTAGTTAGATTATTGATTTTACCTAGTGTAATTACTAACCCTTTGACCATGCATTGGATCGAAGATCTTTTATTTGTCACCATAGCTATAGGTATAGTACGATACATTAGTCCAAATGTCCGAGGTAACCATTCAACTAGTAGGTTGTGTAATATGAATATTGTCATATCGAATCTCAATGTGTAATGTAATATGACTCAATTCTCACCATCCTGTACCCCTAACACTATTTTACTTGTGTTCTAATTAATTCGTGAATGGCATATACGCTTAGAATGATAAGTGCCATGTACCTTATGGTAGTTTCCATATTAAATTCTAAAGTTGTGCTGCGTTAGACATTATGCCTATTCCTATTGCTTTTATACTATATCGTGATTATTGTACATGGCCTGACCTCCACTCTGGATGCCTTATTAGTGAGTCATCATGCTACCATTCTGTTTATTATCATTACTATGCTTTGAACCCAATATCAACGCTTACACGTCTATGAACATAACCATTCATTTGTATGTATCAATGACTTAAGGGATGACCAGTTTTAAATGTGGACCCTGGGGATGATCGCCCCACCATTAAAACTATCACAATTATCTTGTTTGCTTGTCTTTTAACTATGCATGCAAGTTGAAAATCACCCGCTTGCTAAGTATAACTGTCGAGTTATTTACTTAGGAGCTCTAAGCAACTACTTAGTGGACTTCCTTCCGAACGGAAACTTCAAGTCTCCTAGTGGCGATGCCCATGTAACAACACCCTACCTTAGTAGTTGAACTTCCATGGAATGATAGTTAACCTATAGCAAGGCAATGCTAGGCATGCAGACTGTGTATAAAATCTATCATAACCAAGAAACCATGTATCTTCCTCCCTTAAATGACTTATGTTCGAACCTATATTGGACTTTTACCATCCATCGACTTCCATTCTTGCCATAGCATTTTGTTTCAAATAGTTCCTTTGGTCATGTTATATTGGTTCATGTTGCTTATGATTCTTAATCTCAGGAGTGTTGTGTTGTGTTTTTGACTCTACGTGATGTCAATGTGACTTCGAGTGCTACTTCCAGCTCTGTCATGATCGATGGGATGTAATATGATGTCTTCGCTACTTTAGTGTGATGCGGTAGCTTTCTGGTTGATTGATTGAACCATAGAGTGATTTGGTATCTTCACGCTTTTAAATGAACCTATCGAAGTTGACTGCCTTTGTACGACCTCGGTATTTTCTATATAAGTTGCCACGAATGAAAGGCCTAAAAGTTAGCTGCGGTTGTAAAAACATAGGGATGCCGGTTGCTATACTAGTATTGCTTATATTCATCTCGAAAGTTTGTGTTTACTTTAAAATAAGTTAATACGATCATCTTTGCCAACTCATTTGCCCCCGTCCAATGCGATTTGCCTTCGGTACCTTAGTAGAGTGAGGAGACGCTTGAAGGGGATTTGCGAAAAGGAGACTGCATACTGTAAACCTCTTTTTTTGATTTGAAAGATACAATTACTTGTAAAATAAGATTTTGAATTCTATTATGAATTATGTAGATCGTGTCATGTGTATCACATCTTATGTGTCATTGAATTGTAACGTTTGGAATTTCGAGGATGAAATTCTTTTCAGGAAGAATATCATACCCGGGGTTCTTAATCTTGGGCTAACCATTTAGGTTACGATTTTCATTAGCTGTGGTCTATTTAAATTGACCATGTTAGACTATTCGTTTGCGTACGGACTAGGTGTAATATTTATAGGGAGTAATTTTATTAAATTTCCTGAATTGGCATGCAATTATGTAAAATTAATGAGTTCATTAATTTCGGATCGAAGTGTAATTATGCGAGATTATAAGTTGGGTTTGCACAATTACGTCACTGAGGTCATTTTAGTCTAATAAGTAGACAAACCCAAAAAAATAAATAAAAGAAAAGGATGTAAAGGGGGCAAAGCACCTTTCTGGGGTGGGAGACGCTAGAGAGGGGGGTTTGGACCCAACCTCACCACCCTCGGCACACCAACAGAGTGGGAGAAGACAGCGGTGTGCCGCCGCCACGCCGGAGGCCGGTGAGTCGACCACCGTCGCCACCTATGGCCCCGTTCTAGTGCGATAAATCCCAATAAACTTGAGAATAGAGAGAGAGTTAGCAGGCCAAAGGTGGGCGGCAACAGCTAGGTTCGGAAGTGGAAGCCTATTCGCAGTGCCCCCGCTGGCGGCTCGACCTAGGGGCCACGAGAAGTAAATATTCAAGGGTTACCGTCACCGCTTGCCTTGCTTGAGGGCAGGGAGAGCCGAAGAGGTCTCAGCAGTGGCGTCTTGGCCTCACATTCGTGACCGTTAGCAAAAAGGGAGGGCTAGAAATCTGACTCAGGTCACATGAAAACCGCCATATCACCTATTAAACGGGTCCGATAACTTGGAATCAGGATGGGTCGTTTTTGATTCCGAAACTACTATTAATTTCGCAAGTTTTGATGTTTATTTTACCTAGTTATCTAAATATTGTGCAATTATGGAGTTAATTAATTTCGTTTAGGAATGAATTGGAATGTATAGGAATCAAGTATAGTAGAAAGATGGTTTGGTGACATTAAGAATGAATTACTTGAATGAACAGGAATCTTTATCGAGTCATTTGTTATTTGGCATAACCCAACATTATGAATGAGTTTTTTGAGTAAACTGAAATTATAGTTGACTTGCCTAACGATCTAGTATACGTTGACCTGCAAATTGAGTTACTTGGCTATTAGAAGTGAACGGAATTCGTAATCGAATTGTTGGCTGTTTGAGTTGCTCGAATAATCGAGTTCTTCTTTATAGCAATTTGAGACCGAAATTAAGTTATTGTTTATAGCTTGGTAAATGTGTTTCAAAGGCCTCACATGTTGCAAACGGAAATAAATATAACCATCGAACTGTTGAGTTCCTTTAAGTGAGATTAATTATAAGTAAATTACAACTAATGGCTTAAACAAGTTTTAATGACACTTTAATTAGCCCCAGAGGCTATGCAAGTGAGCTGGTGAGTGAAATATAATGTGAATTACAACTAAGAATGTCTACAATGTGTTTAAAAGCTTGCATTAACAAGTGTCCATAACAATTGCTTTGATATAGCTAGTTTCCATGAGTTGCATGATCAAGGTTGCATGTTAGATCACTATTTTGATAAGAATGCTTATAAAGAGAAATTAATTGTGAGTGAGCTATATGCTTGTGAACTTTTGAGATGAGTTTTAACGGCATTCCCTTGAAAAGCGAATGTGTACTTGGACATTAATTCATTTAGAAGCATGTTTTGATAAAATGAATGGTCATACGCTTTTTATGAGCCAACCTAAATTTATTAAGGCTTTTTAGCCTTCTTAAAGGTTGAAATGCCATTGTTTGTTATATAATGAGAATGTCGATGCTAGTGTGTTTAAAGTGAAATGCATCTAAGACGTTTTGGGCTAGGAGAATGGTGTCATGTCTTTAAACGAATGCCTAAGGAGTATACCCAGAAGTGGGAACACTATAAGACTCTGACGAGGGTAAGATCCAATGTTATGCCCTGTGAGAATATGAAGGACGAGTGTAGAACTCCCCTAAATAGCACAAATATGAGAATCTGATGCCCTAAGAAATGATTTTGTACTTGTTATGTGATGTAAACTCCTCATTCGAGGATAATGCGAGTGCAAGGATTTAGAAAAAGTGCGTATACTCTTGAGAAGAGCATTTATTGAGATCCAAATAGTTTTCAATGAATAACGACTATTTTATAAATGCACACTTTAATTTAAAGTGATGGACCCTCCCTCGATGCTAAGTGCTCATCTGTGAACTGCACGGTCTTCGGTTCTCCCTATTTGAGCTTGTACGTGGGTCAATTTGCTTTTGAATCTAGTATCCTTGCTATGTGATGGTGAGCAAGTGACTGTTACTACTAAGTTACAAGAGACATAGTTTATGCCAGTTGAGTACTTTTGAGCATGAAATAGAACGAGGACAGGGATACCATTGAGTTTACATGGTTATCAAAGTAAATAGGACTATGGGGGACCTTATGATTACTATAAGATATTATATACCAAATAGTGTGTGAATGTTGTCTAATGTATTAGGTGCAATGGTTTTGTTTTCTCAGGGTTGAGAATCATTCATTGACCATATGGTAGCTCATCCCCCTCTCTATTTCCCCGTTTCCCCAGGTTCTTAAAAGGCGGTTCACGTAAGCTGATGTGGAGTCCCCCTTGCTATCTAGAAATACAACTATATGGTTTTTGTTTACATAAATTCATGAGTTAAGTAATGTGTAATGATGTATTTTCTGTTCTTGAGTGCCTTTACATTAATTACGAAAGTCATGTAATGCGTATAGTCTAGAAGTCGCTCTGTAAGGCCATGTGAGCCAACCATCTCATTAATTTGTCGTCTTTTTAGCTGGAGCTGTTTATATACTGGATGTAAACCCAAATACTCTGGATGTGTGATCCTTTAAGTTGTACTTTTCATTTCTTTCATATTATTGAACTTATAATTGGTGTGCGCCAAGTGGCTAGCCCATAGAGATGTGATCTCTGGACTCTAATCGTCGAGCTTTTAGATACACCTTCTATGCTTTATCATTATAGGGACCTAATGTAAGGCTTTGAGCTGGGTTATGGCCGATTGTAGTTGGAACCCTATACATTTCGCCCTAGAACTTGAGAAACCATTAATATATATACATATGCATACATACACACACACACACACACACATATATATACATGTGTATATATATATATATATATATACATATACCTATATATATAAATATAAATTACGTATATGCATATACATATACAGATATATAATATATATACACATATATATTTTGTGTATGTATAGGCATAGACATATACATATAAATATATACAACTACACGAACGCGCACACACACACACACACACACACATGTATACATC
>NCQV01066539.1:0-22106 GCA_002740545.1 Lophocereus schottii
CGAATGTCACAACTATTCTTAATCTAGGTTCCATTTTTGTAGGATTTGTAGGCTTCTAAATGTAGATAAACTTATCCTTATACACATGACTGCACATAAAGAGACTGGTTCCAACATATTCGAATAATATATACATCAATTTTGGTAATTTTTTGCATAAAAAATAAATATTTGAAAATATGAAGCATATTTTTGTTCTGAAATAATACATTATACATGTGCCAAATTTTAGTTCCACATCACACTAAAGTTCATTTAATATATTTGTTTAATATTTACAAAATCTTGTATATTTTATTATATATCCTTTTATGATTTGTTATGTACCAATCGATTTTATAGAGAAATTTCAAATGGTAATACAAGAAATACAATCTGAAACATAGGAAGAGGTAATAAAAGTTATGGATAATGCTATAATAGGCATATCCATGCTGCAAGATAATAAATGCTCATTCTTTTCTTGCTTGGTTTTTATCTCCATCAATAGGTGGCTCTCTCTCTTCTTATTAAGTTGATCTTTATCCTCAAAAGTCAAGGTTTTGGATTCCCGTTTCATTGCCCTCTTAGGCAGGTTTGCGTTGAATTTATTGGCTTTGCTGTTGTAACCTCTCTTAGCATGATTATTAGTTGTCACATTTTGTGCACAGAAATTTTGAGTTAGAGATTAATAATATAGAACAGCTAGTCGGTTGCTTAGCATCTTTTATTTAGTCTAATTTTCTTTGAGAAATACTTAGATTAAGTGGACTTGATAATGTCCCTTTATCTTTTTTATAGCGCATAGAATTTGAGGTGATAATCGAAACTTTTTTCTTTTTTTGGACAGACTAAAGCTATTGTTAATAACTGTATTTACACTTTTTAAGCGGACTCGCTGATATATTGAAATCGTAAGTACCAAAGCTAGTGATATCATCATCTACAGTTGACTTCCCTTCCCGAAGAAAGGGTCAAGTCGAGTATGAGGATGGCTTCACTCCTGCTTTCGGGGAAAAAGCTTACCTTGTTCTTGGCTCGTTGTCCCTGATTTTTGCAAATAGATGTTAAACTGATAGAACAATTTTAGACCAAAAAGCCTCAAATAGAATCCACAATTCTTAAAATGAAAATTTTATTTTTTGACCAATGGTAAAACACAATAACATGCAACAGTAAAATAAATCTACACAAATTAGAAAAATTGCCCAAAAAAGGAAAAAAGAATTTACCCCATGGTGTAGTGGAGTAGCCTTCGTCCTCAAAGGTCTTGCATCAGAAGGCAGTAATGGTGTGCTGGTAAGGAAAGAGTGTGATAGAGAGGGTCGAGAATTGGAATGGGCAAGATTATAGTGCTACCATTGTCATTGGCCCTACTTTTGCACAAAAGAGTGAAGGAGTACTAAGTCGAAAGATGCCATTGCATCTTGCGATCACCTATGATGTAGGGCTGATAATCTAGGAAATGGATGGAGGCCTTAACTTTGGTTGGGATGCATAGGACGTTGAGAAAAGAGATGATGTTTTTAGGTTCTCATAGTGCTCCTTTCATGAACTTCTAAAAGATAAGGAAGGATGGGGAGGAACTGGAGGGGAGAAAAAGAGAAAGGAGGAAGGAACGGGTAGGAAGGAACGGGTAGGTGGGATGGCATTGTGGGTTGGTTTTTCAATATGATTTGAGGATTAAAATTCTAAAACAACCCCCGATGGTCAGAGAATGCAAACATTATGCATAAATAGAAAAAAAAATAAAAAGGGGGTAGGCATAGAAAACATCCCTTCATTTTCATCTCCATCATTGCGCGAGTATTGAGTTTTTTTTCTATGTCCGCACCACATTTTGTGTTCAAGGTAGTCCATCTTGGGATGGTCCCGTGGAGGACGTGGATTTTTTATTCCCCTAACATCTCAAAATGCCATCCCTTGGTTGACAAGCATTAGAATAAAACATGATATCAAGCTCCTTAGAAGTGTTAGACTATATACCTTAAGATCGTATCTATTAACTAAAAATAAATAAATGTGAATAACAATAAAGGTTTGGAATTAAAGAGAGTGAGAAACAAAAGGGAAACATTAAGAAATTGATGCATAATGCTAAATAAAATGAGGAGTGATGAATTCTTGACAACATGGATCAAGAAAATTTGTCATATGTCAACTCAACAATCAAATCCATGTAGTCTTCATTGTCTCAATCATTCACCATATATACTTAAAATTGTGGGGGTGCGCGTGCACACACACGCATCTGCACAAATGCATATGCTTGCGCATGCTCTGGTACACATATATCAACATTTAGATTTATCGCGGACTGAGAATAAGCTAATTATGAAAGGCAGTTACACTTATATGGGGTGCACATATGATTTTACTTTTAAGAATCATTATATTTCAAAGGGAATGTTTTTCTTAGTAGTCATTAATCGCTGATAACTTTTTCTCCATACATCATAATAGCGTACTTAAGATTGGTCATAGGACTTGCAAGTTGTAGGATTTACAGAGGACATGGCTCAGGATAGGAGACTTTAACGGGATAGGCTTAGGATTTTAGATCCCAAAGAGTTGGCCATCTAATTTGGTTGTGGTTTTTCTATTGCAGTAGAATAGTTTTGGTTATGGTTTTTCTATATGTTGTGTTTGTATGTAGGTAGTACTTACATCTGGGAAGAGACATTATTTACCTGCCTCTATGTGTAAAGGTATAGTACCTTCCTCGGCTATGTTGTACTTATGTTATACTTTTGTTTGCATAGCTACAACTACCTGATTTATTAGTACTTCTTAGTTCATTCCTTACTGCGTATCCTTAGTTTTTTTTTCACTAAATATTTTCACAAAATCTTTCTTCTATAAAATGTTTTCATAAATTCTTGTGTTATGGATCTCTTAGATTCAGCCACTCTACAGGTAGGGATGCCCGTAGAGGTAAGGTTATTTATATCTAGATCTCCCTAGGCCCCGTGAAAGCAGGATTCCCACTGAGAGGTAGTGCTGTAGTTGTTGTATCATAATAGCGTACTTAATTCACGATTGGTCACTATTACCATTGTAGATAACTAAATGATTTACGAGAGAATTTATATTATGATGTAATCATATATAACTACAACAGTTTTTTACACTCTATTGTAAATGTTTGGTCATAAATAAACAAATTTCTAGTGGTGCCGATCTATTTTCAGAAATTGGGTTCACTACTTCGGTCAGGAAATTAATATCGAGCACATATAAGTAAGATCAAACAATTCAATTTAAAATGCATTCATCTTAAAACCATTTTATTGGTACTCCTTTAAAAATATTACTAGAACTTTAAGGAGTAGGATTCGATTCATATATCTACATAATACCACTATAATATCCATGCTCTAGCAAGAAAAACTATCTTTAAAGCAATCTTTTTGCAAATTGATATTGAAAATAAGATTTCTCACCAAATCAAATTTCACTAAACACCCTTTACATTAGTGTAGTATTCCATGATAATGGATTAGTCCTATTCATTTCCAAATTAATAGTTTTTTTTTTGTACCACTAGAAACAACATTAAAGCTCTAAGCAATAGTAATATCAATCAATTTGCTTTATTAAGAAAAACTATCTTTAAAGCAATCTTGTTGCAAATTGGTATTGAAAATAAGATGTCTCACCAAATTAAATTTCACATAACACATTTTACTTCGTATTCCATGATAATAGATAAGTCCTGTTCATTTGAAAACTTAATCTCATTCCCATTAATAACATTTTAGTAGTTAAAAAAGGGCCTCAATTTTGGGTTACATGCGTGTTGATGATATTTGTAAAACTCCTAACAGAATGTGCTTGTCTTTAGTATATTTAACTTCTTAAAATGATTGTATAAGTGCCGATTGTATCGTTAATTTTACATTATATTATCATCAATATGATTGTATATTAAACTTTTTGCATGCCAATAATCCCGTTTCTCAAATAAACTATATAGATATGTCTTTTCTTCTACTGATAAGAATTTTTCGGCTCTAATGTGAGAGAGATAATCAAAGATATCTTATGAGAACACATACAACTTGAAGCTTTATATATCCACTCCACTCACCATGATACTCAAACATAGTATTTTCACAGTGCATTAATGTCATTCGTCATTCATTCGTATACCATCTTTGGCGATAAAGGTTTTAAAAACCCACTACCTCTTATTATAGCTAGTTCAGTTACTATTGTTATCATTTCTCAATCCAGCCTAGTTGAACATCTACATAATAATTTAGATCGACTGATTAATGTGGACAATGAGTTGGTTTGGCTTTTCCATTCTTGTGCTCAATTATTACACTTTGTATAGAATTATGAATGCTTTTTAATATAGGAGCACTTATTAGACCTATTTTGTGCAAATCAAATCAATCTCTTTAAGCATGGACTAACTAGTTTAATATTCTAAATAAAGAACATCATGGGTTTTTGATTTCAATATTTCATAACTATAACACTCCTCATTCACTAGAGGATTATTACATTGCCAAGCCTCCATTTTGGACTCCTTAATGCTAAATTAAGATTAAAGCTAACTCTAAATTACACAGGATTTAGGAAAGAATGGGGTATTTTTTTCAAAAAAAAGACACATCGGTAGGTCCCTCTTGAATAATTGCTCTAAACACAAGCTAGAAAGGAAACCAAGTCCCCATGGGTTACACACCTAGGTGCCAACCCTACAACACCCAAGAAACTGTTATAACATGTTCAGGAATGAGGTAGGTGGTGTTGACCATAAGGAGGCTAATGGAGCCAAACTAAGAATGTACTAGAACTTGTAGCTCCACTCTAAAGTAGTTTACATGAGGAGCATTTAAAAAACAATGTAATGAACCAACATCCTCAGCATGAATTGACAACCAAAAGTACTGTCCTTCCACAAAGGTGAGACTTACTTTGAACCTGGAAAGGGAGGGAGAGGTGACCAAACCATACACTCAGTAGATAATTGACACCCCTAAAATCCAAAAACATTTCCACATGGTACATTATTTAATAGAGCACAAATATTAATAGTATATTAGTAGTTTTGGAATAGCTAGGGGTAATAAATTGCTTTTGCAAACTTAGAATCTTGTTAAAAGTGATCCATTTGTATGATATAAATCATTTTGTCACTCATACTTACAAACTACTTGCAAACAAGTTTTGAACGAAATTTTTGTTTCAGCTGAATGTAACTAAAAACTCTTTAAAAGTCACTACTTATGTTAGAACCCATAGAAAAATCATGAATTTTACTTTTTAGGATCAAAACTCATGCTTGCGGCATTAAATAATTGTTAGTTTGGAGTTCTTTCTCAATACAGATGAAACACATATCTGCAGACACTTAAGTCGTATCCTCTACCCTCGTCAAGTTAAGATTTACCTTAAACGCATAGATTACTTTTTGGAAACCCAAAAATGCATTGGGGATCCCACAGCCTGCTACGTATGCACCAAACTCTTCTTTAGAGCTAGACCATATCATAAAACCTAGAGTCAGTCACAACAACAAGAATATTTTTCTAAACTCAACAACTTGGTGGAATACAAAACTTCCACTAGAAAATTCCCTTTTCAACATTTTTAGCTAGTCAATCAACTTGTTTAGAACCCATAATAATTTCAAAGTCTTGATAAAGCATCCTGAATGACATAATAGTTAAGGGTAACTTGAACACATCATTCTAAAAGCATCAAACACATATTTGGAACATGACGTTATAAAGTTCAAGAGCTTGTAAAACTTCCTGCCATCTTGATTTTGCATCTAGACTATCTTACAAGATAAAATGACACAGCATTTGATTAATCAACAAAGCATCACAAGCATATTATAAATGCCGTGGAAGGAGCTTGTGAACTTTTTAGACGACCACCAACCGCTTAACTTAACGGATGAGTTACTAATAATTATGAGCATAGTTCTCTTTCATCATTCTTGCTATTAATCCTAGCGATGTGCCAATTACAACATGAGCCAATGTTTATTCCCTAATTAGAGCAACTCCTCAATCTCAAGTTCCTCTAACTAAAATCCATCCTAAAGCCTTGCTTAAAAAAAAAAAAACAAAATTAACATAGTAGCATTTCATGTCCTAAACAAATTCATGATGCGCAGAGTTCACCTCTACCTTGCCTCCACCACATTACACAAGCTAAATTTATGCATGCATTAATATGAACATCTTTTTTTTTTTTTTGCCTTACGATTTCTCATCCCTCAAATTTCTTTGTACTTTTTTGTCTAAAGAAAACAAAATGGTCCTCTACTATTACAACCCAACTTTCCGCATTCTTTAAGTCATAAAATACCAAAATTGTGGTCCCAAATTTAATTCATATAATTTCAAAAAATGGACATGTAACGTTCATGGGTCTCCAAGAAGGTATAAATTCACTCACATGGCCATGATTCCCGTCCAAAACATACCATACCATTAAATTTCCAAATCCCAACATAAAGCCCTAATTTTCAACTGCAAGTCCATATTTTACTAATTATTGATAGATGCACGCATAAAACCTAATAACTCTTAAACTCACATACATTCTACAATTAACCAAAATTTAATTTAGTTTGAAATTAGTATAAATTAGGGAGAAAGTTACCCAAAATGAGTTTTTACATGACGAGGGGCCGAATTGCAAGTCGAAGAGGTGGGTTGGTTCTCCCTCTCTCCTAGGCTGCTGCTTCTTCTTCTTCTTCTTCTTCTCCTTCTTCTTCTTCTTCTTCTTCACCGCCTCCTCCTCCTCCTCCTGTCTCTCTCTCCCTCTCTGTCTCCCTCTCTTTCTCTCTCTCTGTCCCCTCTAGTTGTGTGTGTGTCTATGTTACTGTGAAAGTAAACCCTCATTTTCTTTTCTTTCCCTCATAAAACACCCCCTCCCCTTTCTTTTCTTTTTCCTTTTTTTTCCTTCTTTACTCTCTTTCCTGCGTGGTTAGCCCCCAACCACTATTTTTTAATTTTTTTGACCTAATAGTTGAACTCGATTGAAAGGGGACTTGGGTTTTGATCCAATTTAACCAGTGTTTGACGAGAATTTGACCGACATTAAGAAAAATTAAATAACATAAATTTTAAAAATAATAAATTCATTAATTTAAAACACATATAACCGTGAATGGATATTTGCCCAAATATAATATGTCATAAATCACAAAGTTTACTGAATAAGTCGATTAAATTAACCTAACTCATGTAATTAACTATAACGAGTTTAATGGTCCTTACATTCTCCCCAGCTTTAGCAAATTTCATCCTCGAAATTTTGGATGCTTGTAGTAAAGAGGATGGGTTACTTTTTTTTCGCATCTCTTGTTCAGGCTCTCAAGTGGCTTCGGCTACTTTGTGATGCTTCCATAAAACTTTGACATACGGAATAGGTGTGCTTCTTAGCTTCCTTTCTCTTCTTTTCAAGCGTATCGGTTCCTCCATAAAAGTAATATTCTTTTTGATTTGGAGGGGTTCATTGCAACTGATATGCTTTAGTTTATGCTCATACTTATCTGGGTCATGCACATGCTTATGGAGGTTGAAAATATGAAACACCTCATGTATGCCTTGAAAGGAGGGTGGTAAGGCCAATTAGTAAACTATAGGTCCCACTCTTTGTAGTATTCTCAATGGTCCGATGAATCTAGGACTAAGTTTACCTTTTTGCCCCAATCTCAGACTTTCTTCAAGGGGTGAAACTTTTATGAATGCATAGTCTCCTACTTCAAACTCCAACAACTTCTTCTAGTGTCTGCATAACTTTTCGTTTGCTTGAGCCACCTAAAATCTTCTTCGAATGATTTTGACCACTTCGAGAGTTTGATCAATCAACTCTACTTTAGATGGTTCTCTTTCCCCTACTTCATCCCAATAGATAAGAGACCTACATTATTGTGCATATAATGCTTTAAATGGGGTTAAACTAATACTAGCATGATAGCTATTGTTGTATACAAACTCTACTAGAGGCATGTAATGATCCCAGTTGTGTGTATAGTCTAGGGCGCATGCCCTTAAATGTCTTCCAAAGCCTGGATTGTCCTCTGTGACTGTCCATCTGACTTATGATGGAAATTATACTTAAATGTGATTTTGTAGCTATAGATGCTTGAAAGTCACTAGAAAATTTAGGGGTCAACTTTGTATCGTGATCACAAATGATGCTGAGGCGTACACCAGGCAGTCTAACTATCTCTTAGTTGTATAAATCTGCTAGTTCTATAGTAAAAGTGATCTTAATGGCAAGAAAGTGAGCAGCTTTGGTTAATCTATCAACCACTATCCAAATGCCAGTGTGATGTTTGGTCGTCCACAACATATTGGTCATAACCCTCGGGCATATTCTCTGGGACTATTCACTTCGATAGCTGCATGATAGGTACGTACTCTATATAATCCTCTTCTTCTATTAACTTGAGCATGCGAGCTATAGTGCCTTCCCAGCTCGTAGAGTAGTATAACCCATGAGCATCTGCCCATGGTACCTATATACAAGCTACTCTTCTGCATCTCATGGCTTGGGGAACAAAAAAAGGTCTGTCATCTATTGAATCTTGAATACTATTCACCCTTGTCATCCCCCTGCAATCACTTGTCCCTGAACAAGCCCTACAAGTTCATTTAGACTAAGTTGGTCTACTACTTGCCTCTCAAAGGGGTTATCACTGAGATTATTGAGCTAAGGCTCAAAAAAGGTGAAGGAAGTTCGCCATCTCACTATAAATAAAGTCACTCCATCGACAAGGAGAATCCACTAATGGAGACTGATAACAACCTTAGCCCAGGAGCCTATAGTCAGAATATTCCCCATAAAGTACCTAACTTGATGGTCAGGTGTTAGGCATCAAGGCATCTCCAAAAGAAGATAGCTTCCACGCCATCATCCAAAAGGGCATACAAACATAGTTGCTAAGGTCAAACACCATCCTAGCCATCACATTAAACACATAAGCATGTATTCATAAATTGTGGGAATAATCATGAATCACACATGAATCACTCACTTTTAGGCAATCCATGCACACCACAAATCATCATGCAACCTATGCCTCTAATACCACCAAGTGTAACACCCCTCCTTCACTTAAAGAATGTTGCATCGCTAAGACTCCATTATGAAATCCTTAAGGCTAAACTAAGATTAAAGCCAACTCTAAACTACTTAGGAATTAGGAAAGAATAGGGTAATTTTTGTTTTTTAAAACAATTCATTAGGTCCTAATTGAATAACTGTGCTATGCAAAGACAAGAAAGATGATCAACCTATGAACACATCATTAGGATCATTCATGACACTTCCTCTAAGGGCTACACTCTCGGAGTACTGAGCACCTATTAATGAGCCACTATTGAGCAAGTTTAAAGAAAGGAGGCAAAGTCCCTATGGGTTACACACCCAAGTGCCAAACCAACCCTACAATCCCAAGACAGTGTTATAACATGTTTAGGGATGGGGTAAGTGGTGTTGACCCTAAGGAGATCAACAAAGCCAAGCTAAGAATGTACTACAACTTTACAAGTCCAAAGGACAAAACTCCACCCCAAAAAAAATTACATAAGGTGCATTTAAAAATAAAGTAATGAGCCAACATTCCCAACATGAATTAAGAACCAAACGTGTTGTCCTTCCACTAAGATGAGACTTACCCTAAACCCGAAAAAGGGAAAAAAGAGGGGATAAGCAACCTACATGCTCATTGGATAACTAACACCCTTAAAACCTAAAGACATTTGCACATCATACATTATTTAAGAGCACGTAAATATTAATAGTATATTAGCAGCATCGGAATATTTGTAAGAAATTGCTTTTGCAAACTTTCAGCAGAATGAAACTAAAAGTCTCATTCTTCTTGTTTCCACTTAGAATCTTATCAAAAGTGACCCATTTGCACCATAGAAATTATTTTCTTGCCCATATTTGCAAACTACTTTCAAATAGGTTGAGAATAAAATTTCAATTTTAGTTGAATAGAACTGAAAACTCTTTAAAGTCATTGCTTCTATTAAAACCCTAAGGGAAATCATAAATTCCACCTTTTATGATCAAAACTCATGCTTGGGGCATTTAATAATTATCAGTGTAGTGTTTTTTTTCAATAGAGGTGAAAGGCATACTTGTCGGATACTTATGTAAGATTAACTTGGCATGCATAGGTTGACTTTTGCAAAGCCAAAAATACATCTGGATCGCACGGTCTGGTAAGCATAGGTGGAACTCTTATTTAGAACTAGACCATATCGTAAAACCTTCAAGTCATCCACAAAAACAAGAATATTTTTCCAAAATCAACAACTTGGTGGAATACAAAACTTCCACAAGAAAATTCCTTTTTTGAAATTAGCTACTCAATCAACTCGTTTAGAGCCCATAATAATTTCAACATCTTGATAAAGCGTCTCAAACGACATAATAGTTAAGCGCAACTTGGACATATCATTTTAAAACCACCAAACACATACTCGGAAGACGTCAGAAAGTTCAAGTCCTCGTAAAACCTAGTCTTATCTAGACTTTGCATCCAACACATCTTTCAAGATAAAAATGAGACAACAGTTCATTAGTCAAAAATAATCACAAGCATATTATAAATACCATGGAAGGAACTTGCGAACTTGTTAAACAGACACCAATCGCTTAACTTAACAAATAATGTACTAAAATTATGAGCATAGTTCTCTTTCACAATTCTCGTATTAGGTTTAGCGATTTGCCAATTACCACAAGAGCCAACATTTATTCCATAATTAGAGCAACTCCTCATTCTCAAGTTCCTCTAGCTAAAATCTGTGCTAGAGCTTCACTAAGGAAAACAACATCCATTAATTTAGTAACATTCCATAGCACACACGAATTCATAATGGTCAATGTTGACCTTTACCTTGCCAAACATCTACCACATTACATAAGATATCTTTATGTATACATTAATATGCACATTTTCTCTTTCTTTTGATTTCTCATCCATCAAAATCTCTTTATATTGTTTTTTGTCTAAAGAAAACAAATTGGCATGTAAAATTATGATCCCAAACTTAAGTCATATAATTTCAACAAATGGGCATGTAAAATTGACTGGTCTTCAAGAAGGTGTAAATTCACTCACATGGCCATAATTCAATTCAAAACATACCATAACCACCAAATTCCTAAATCCTACCACAAAACCCTAATTTTTACTTCAAGTCCACATCCTCTTAATTATTGCTAGATCCAAGCATAAAACATATATAATTCTCAAATTCACATACATTCTGCAATTAACCCAAAATTCAATTTAGTTTGAAATTAGCATAAATTAGGGAGAGACTTACCTACTTGAGTTTTTAGGTGAAGAGGGACTAAATTGCAAGTCCAAGAGGTGGGTTGGGCCACCTCTTTCTCTCTTAAGCTCTTCCTTCATCTTCCTCCTTTCCTTCTGCTTCCTTCTTCTTCCGTCCTCTCTCGCTGTTCTCCCCCCCTTTGAGCCATGTGTGTTATTGTGAAAGTAAACCCTCCTATCTTTTCTTTCCCTACTGAAATGCCCCTCCCTTATCTTTTCTTTTTCCTTCTTTCCTCTCTTTCTTGTGTGTTTAGCCCCCATCCACTTATTTTTTATAATGATTGAGCTAGATTGAAGGAAATTTGGGTTTAACCCAATTTAACTAGTGTTTGACTAGAATTTAACCACATTAACAAAAAACAAATAACTTAAATTCTAAAAATAATAATTTCATCAATTTAAAACACACATAACTATGAACAATTACTTGCCCAAGTATAATACGTCTCAAAATCACAAAGTTTACCGAATAAGTCGACTAAATTAATCTAACTCACATAATTGACTATAATGAATTTCATAGTCCTTACAACAGCCAATGATGGAGTCAGGGTTCAAACCCTAATATTCGTCTAATTTGCACTTTAATTTTTTAATACATTTTCTTTCTTTTTTTTTTTTAATGACACAACATAGTTAAAATGTTGCACTAAACCTAGAAGAGATTCCAAATTCACCAAATTTCATCTTCAAACTCCCAAATTCGATTTTCAAATTCACAAGTTTATCAAAATTAACTTTCATTTGACTCTTTTCAAAATGGTATTAGTATAATTGTTAGACACAATTTGACTAGAATCACTATATTGGATACAATAATTTGCAAATAATGATTGGAGATTAAAAAAAGAATATTTTTGTCCTTTAATTATGCTTTCGGGGATAAAGCCCTTTATACTGTTTTCTTTCCAGGTTGATGTTAACTTAAAATAAATTTTTGTTTTAATTTTCCTTATTTATATCAAGGTAGAAGCAAATCCCAAATCTTTTATTTTTGCAAGGTGTAGGAATTAATTAAATACTACATACCAAAATTAATGACAAAATTACTGTGCATCTTAATTTAAAAAAGCCACAAAAATTGTAGTTTACTAGACTCAAACATGCGAACTATCCCGACTGCGTAAAAATCCAAACGCCTTAATTTGTAAAATGCCTGACAATTGTAGTCCTCCGGTTTCAAACACGCAACCTCCATTGCTGATCCATACGTTATTCAAGTACCCCCCCAATGGGCCACTGCGTGCGTCATTGTATAAATGCAAACTAAATATATATATATATATATATATATATATAGGTTTTCCGTTTTTTTCCCTAGAAATCCCAATATTGAATTTTTTTTCCCCCAAAAAGTTGGGGTGTCAATTGATACCCCTTGCTCCCACACTGTACGCCCTTGACAATAACCCTTTATGAAATAATCATTTAGGGGATGAAATTGGCTAAAAACCTAACACCTCCAACTCCAAAATTGTAAGAGGAGGCGATTATAGAACTTTCTAACTCCAAAATATCATAGAAATACCAGTTATAGTAATCAATGTAGGATGTACATTATTTGTTGAGCCACTTTTGTTGTACATAGGTAGGGGTAGCAAAGGGGCGGGTATGGGGCAGGTTTAGCCGTACCCTCACCCATGCCTATTTTCAAAATTAATGCCCATACCCATACCTATACCCATCGGGTATTATAAAGTTATACTCATACCCATACCCACTGGGTATAGCGGGTATGCGGGTTTCATTTGGGTACATATAGAAAAAAAAATTGAACCCATTTTGCACTCATATTCGATATCAAATACTTAATATGTCACATTAAAACCAAACTTCTGGCAACATATCATGTCACGTCAAATACAATAAAAAATTTGTCAATCAAAACAATAAATTAGCACTTGACAATTACAATTTTAAATAAAATGTTCTACCGAAGTTTGGAATATCATAGAACTCAAAGCAACTAGAAAACATTCAAGTACAAGTAACAAATTAGAACTTTAAATAAATGGGTATGTGTTTTATATGGGGCGGGTATGAGACGGGTATAGGGCAGGTATTGATTAAACGGGTATAGAGCAGGTACGACCTATACCTATACCCATACCAATACCCATTTTAGTAATACCTGCCCCATACCCATTTTTTTTCAATTTTTGCAACTCATACCCATACCAATTGGGGTGGGTTTTGCAGATTTTAGGCGGGTACGGGTTTTTTTGCCAGTCATATACATAGGCTCCTTTTTTTTCTTAGAATCATAGAAAATATTTTGAGTGATTTATTTGCAACACTAACATAATAAATCATTACATATTAAATACTTTGAAGATACCAACTCATGGTGAGATCTACTAGCTATAGAGTATTATCAAAATATTGAAAATAATTTCAATAGATGAAACGATACGTTATATTATGGCATTTCACTTTAGATTTCCTCATTTTTTAGAAACAGTTTTGATCTAACGAACACCATGAGCATGATATTGAGTTAAATTGTTTGCTAAAGAGTGGTTTAGTCCTACATGTTTGTGTTTATTAAAGAAAGAAAACAAGTTAAATAATAATTGTTAATACAAGACGTATCCTTTTAGCTTGTATACTAGGTAGATTGTTTTTCAGGAGATCAAGTATATCATAGCAATCCTTTTAGGTTAGAAATAATTTTAGGATTAAAAATATAAAGAAATTTCTTTTTTGCTATAGATGATGGCATTTTTCTTCGTCAAAAGATTCACTATAATATTCACAAAGCCTTTATCTTTTTGTAACTTTAAGTATTGGACTGCAGTACTCAATGCTTGATTTTGCTAAGTTTTGCACGTGATTTTTAAGCTTCAGAAAAATTTTGACTCCATGGAGGTCCGGTTCAAGCAACTTCTCTCTTGGGCTTTTCTTGCGATGGCTTTCTTAGTTTAAGAATATCCTTTATGAAATTTGATGCATACGTAAGATATTGCAGAAATTTTTCTATTGCTTTCATACAACTCATTGTTTTCATAGTAGTTTTCTTCTTTTTGAATGCATATATTTTTGCTTCAGATAACACCATGATCAATGTATTTTTTGGTTGGGTAACAACTAGGACAACATTCATATGCTATTTGGTAGTCTACAAATGATAATGATATTATGAATATAAACTAGAAAACAATTATTAAGATATTTCAAAATGTTACCCCATTCTTATTTAGAATATTTAAGTTGCATTTGGAGATCAAGTTCCATTGGTGTCCATTCATAATACCTCTGAGCATACTAACTAACGATAAATCTTAGAAATTTGTATCCATTCATGATGTAGGGATTATAAATTTGTAATCTTATAGAAAAGTACTTCTCTTTCTTGAAAATCATACTAACTCCCTCAGCTATCCCTTTGATTTTAATGAATTTAGAAAATAGGGCTTTTTTCTTGAATTATAGGTTTTGTCTATTTTTCATAATAGTGCTGGTGACTCCTCATATAAGCTAACACTTACTCCAAACTTGTAAAACCCTGGGAATCTAGATGTTTTTTTTTCTTTATATTATTGAGTTGTTTGCGGAGTTTTGAGGGCAAAACTTCTTTTAAGGAGGTAGAATATAAAACCCCGAGAATTTATATTTATAATTCTCGAAAAAAGGTTAAGATGATCCTTACCTGCTTGAGCTCATAGGAAATATTTTAGAACAAACATTCATTAGTTAGAATTTCGAACTGAACCTATCTTTCATTGCTGGGCCCAATCCAAGCTCCTGACAAAAAATTATTAATTTCAATTTTAAATTGAATTAATAATTTAAAAAATAAAATTTTGGATTTTAGAAAAATAAATTCTATTTGAGAACTCTAGATTTTCTTAATAAGAGTTTTCTCTCTAAAGTTCACATTTTAATGATTTTTAATTGGAAGGTATTTGTGGTTAGGATGTTAAATCCCCTAATACTATAAAACAAAAGTTGATAAGCCGCATTTCATGCATATTTTTTTTGTATTATTAATTTATTTTATGTTATTAATTTGTCCATATTCTTCCTTTTTACATTATTTAGGAAATAAAGGTTTCAGTCCAAACTCATGAAAAAAGTGGAGAGATTACACTAAAAGGACGGGAAGTAGCAAGTCAAAGGAAGCTAGAAGAATAAGTCAAAACAAAAAAAATGCCTAAGACTTACATTCCACACCACACTCTTCTCCATCGACCTCCACATTTCACTCATAACTCCATCAATTTTGCCTAACCCCCATATAACAGCACTATCATTTATCATATTTAATTTGCCATTATCTATTTGTTTTTGGTAGTATAGTGGTGATGCCAGATCACCATGCGCCACTTCTCTCGCCCCCCATCACGCATAACCACACATCCTAACCACCATCCACCACATAAACACGGTAGAATCACCATCAGCTTCTATCATTCATGCCTAACCACATACAAACCATCATTTGCCTAACTCCACATTCCTCGCTATCTACCATTCACCACCATGGCCTACCTCATCTCCCGAAATCCACAACTGCCTCATCATAAAATAGCATTATCCACATCATATACAGCCACAACCCCATCATTCAATCACATATCACCATCATTCATCATCTCTGATCGTCATCTCTCATCTTGCCACCAAACCCCCACACTTGCCTACCTTCATAAATTATCAAGCATCATCACCTTGACCATTCACAACTTCATCACCCATCAACCAACATCAACATCATCTTGAATCATCTCACACACCCACACATAGTCCATCTCCTTCTTCATTATACATCCTCATCATTACATGCTAATCATTACCACCACCACCAACAGAAGACACCAACGTCTACAGCATCTCCGTCATCATAAATATCGCTGCATTATCACACCATCATCACAGCCATCTCGACGCACCTCCACCGTGCACAGTTGCCGCCGCTGTAACCGAGTCACTGTTCGAACTTGTACAGCACATGCTTGGTTGACACTCTAATTTACCTTGTTCTTTAGTTAATTCTTAGTATTTTAGAATTAGTTTATTTTATTTGCTTTTCCTTTTATTTAATCCAAACATGTTAAATGAATTAGTTTGTAATTTATTTAACATGCTAGGTTAAATTTTATTCCACCTGATTTGATTGTGTAAAACCATGTCAAATTTATGTTTTGAAATAAGTTGATTGTTATTCATGTTTATTTCATTGTTTAATTATGACATCTTGTGAGAATTAGATTCATTAAAATTGTTATTATAAAAATTAATTCAAGTCTGGTCTTGATTAATTTTATTATGATCTGAATTAAGTTTTTAAATAAGGACTAGTAAATCATAACTGCTGGTAATTGTAATTTACTAAGGTTAGACGTGTTCAATGCTCTAATTAAATTGATTAACTTATGCTCGTATAACTTGGTTAATTTAATTAGAAGAGTTTAAGTCTAGGGCTGGTCTTAGAAGTTAAACTAAAAAACAGAGAAAGAGCCACTGGTGGGTCTTTTCTAATGTCTAACTATTAAAAAATGAATGATGGATAGTATTAATGATAGATATAAGTTAGGGCATGGTGAATCATAATTAGGTCAAGTGATTTATTTGATTTGGTTATTCTTGATTAATATTTTCTTGTTATTCTCTTAGTTAATTGTTTATATTTTTAATTTTTAATTTATTAATTGTTCTTTGCTTAGTTTAAATCCCCCCTTAGTAGTTTAGTATTTTAGTTGTGATTTGGTGACTTTGGAATTATCAAAATCCTATATCTAAATTAGGTTTAAAAATCTGATTTTATTTTCTAGGGCAATCTTGTTAGTGTGTTTGATTTTAAGTTTAAAATTAGTAATTTTTGATTATTTTTACATTTTAGATTATTTTAGAGTTTTTTATTAGGATTAATTCTGGAATTTTTGGATTTTATTTCATAATTTTTTTAGATTTTATTTCTAAACTTGTTCTAGGTTTAAAGTGCAGATTTTTAGTTTCATAAATTTGAAAATTGAGTTTTTGAGTTTATATTTTGTGTTTAGGATTCTTTTAGTGTAGAAAGTCAGGAAATTTATTTTGGATATTTTTATTTTTATTTTACATTTTTTGATTAGTACAGAATAATTTATTTTGATTTTCTGTTTTAGATTTCTTCAGTTTTATTTTAGGTTTTAATTATGTTTCTTTTTTTTATTCCCAAATATTATTAAGTAAATTTTATTATAATCATAGGCTAGGCTTTTAAGTGAATTTCATAGCTTTATTTTAATTTTTATGTTTTGTTTAGCATTTTTCTGCATTTTGTTTTGTTATTCTGCTGTTTTTGATTTTCTGTTTGAATTTTCTGCAATATTTGGTTCATAATCTGAGTGTTTCAGTATTTTTTTCTACGTTTATCATAATTATAAATAATTTTACATCATTTTATATTTTATTGTTCTGAATTATATTTTCGGTTTTCGGTTTTTCGTTGATTTTTGTGCTGTTTTCTGATTTTATTGGTTTCATGATTATAATGTGACTTGTTTTACAGTTTTAGGAACATATTTAGATTCAGAATATTAAATAATCTGAGGTAATAGCTTTCCAAATTTTTCTTAGCTTAATTTGGATTTATATAAATTAATTTGGTAAAATTTAAATTAGATATGAGGTAAACTTGAAATTTATATCTCTCTCTATGGGATCAACCCCCTACTTTCCTATACCATACATCTTATTTTTAAATCAAGTAGTGGTTTAATTTGTGGCTCTATCACAAACTTTACAAATTTTGGCGCCGTTGCCGGGGAAAGAAAATAAAATCGTTAGTTTGCTTTTGTTAGTTTTACCACTTTTACTATTTTGTTTTAACTCTAGTATTTTATTTTTGTACGTTGTTTTAGTTTATGAGATTGAGGAGTGGTCGCACGATCAAAGAGAAAAAGGAGCATACATTTGAGGAGTTTAAAAGCAAAGTAAGTGATTCTGAATCTGTAAGCTCCGAATCGGTAAGTTGTGAAGATATTAAAGTTGAGATGACTACTTGATGTGAACATGTTGCACCTAATTTGAAAACTCAACCTTTGTCTATTACTTATCCTGTATTAGAGCAACCACTGAAATTGAACTCTAGATTTTTAAACTTACTGCCTAAGTTTCATGGATTGCCTGATGAGGATCCGTACTGATATATTAATGAGTTCATTATCACATGTTCAACCAAGTAACCAGAGGGTATCTGAGAGTCTTTCCTTTCTCACTTTAGGATAAAGCTAAAGATTGGCTGTATTGCTTGGCCCCTGCAACATTCACTACATGGACTCAAGTTCATAAAACATTTTTAGAGAAATTTTTTTCTGCATCTAGAATTGGATCAATTCGAAACGAAATATGCGGAATGAAACAAATGAATGAGGAAACTTTCCATGAGTATTGGGAACGTTTTAATAAATTATGTGCTAGTTGTCCCCAGCAACAAATTTTTGAGCAATTATTAATTCAATATTTCTATGAAAGTTTATTACCTATGGATAGAAATATGGTGGATGCTGCTAGCGGGGGCTTTTGTTGATAAGATTTCAGCTCAAGCTAGGGAATTGATTAATATCATGGCCCAAAACACTTAACAATTTAGTACTAGGGGACCCCAGTTTAGGAAGGTCAAGGAGCTTAGTTCAGGTCCATCTGTGGAGACCCAGTTGTTTCATATCACTGTTATGCGAAACAAACTCGTCATTGGAGGAGTTCAGAAAGCAGTGGTGCATGGTATTTGCTGTTCAGAAGGACATGCTACTGATGCGTGCCCTACACTTCAATGGGGTGATGTGAATGCAATATTTTCTAACCAAGGCTAAAGAAGTGTGACCCATACTCCAACACTTATAATGAAGGGTGGAGAGACCACCCTAACCTTAGATATGGACCTAGGAATAACCTTCTAGGTTTTGACCAACTATCACGTCAATCATCTGCTCAGGATAGAATAAATTTTCTTTTAGAGCAAGTCATAAAAGAGATAGATGACCAAAAAAAGGAGATCGACATAAGGTTTTAGAATATAGAGATGCCTCTCGAATAGGTCCAGGAGAGATAGATTGCTATTGATACCATAGTTAGCAACTTTCAAGCCAAAATATAACATAGTTACCATCTCAACCATTTCAGAACCCGAAAGAAAATGTTAGTGCCATGACACTTAGGAGTGGGAAAGAGTTGAAGGAAGCTAGGAAGAATGGCGAGTTAAAGCACGAAATAGAGGTCAAATAACCTGAACCTAACCAAGATCAAGATACCACCTCTAATGTTAAGGAAGTAGGTGAGGATAAGAAGGAACCTTATAAGCCATTACCACCTTTTCCTAGTAGACTGAGAGGGAAAACCCTTAAGGTAGATGAGGTAAATCAAGAAATCTTAGAAACATTTAGGAAGGTAGAGATCAACATTCCTCTCCTAGATGCCACAAAGCAGGTGCCTTGTCATGGCAAGTCTCTTAAAGAGCTTTGTATTGCAAAACGTAAACTAAAAGGGAACGAAAAGATCAGTGTAGGGCAAAATTTGTCTGCTGTTTTCCAAAAGAAGGTTCCCCCTAAATGTAAGGACCTAGTGTATTCTCCATTCTTTATAAAATTGAAAACCTCTCCTTTCCTAGAGCCATGTTTGATTTAGGAGCTTCCATCAATGTGATGCCTATGCCCATTTATGATAAACTACACCTAGGAGAGTTAAAGAAAACTGATTTAATTATTCAGTTAGTTGATAGGAGTGATGCATACCGATATGGAGTTTTAGAAGATGTCTTAATCCAAGTCAATGAGCTTATTTTTCCTGCTGACTTTATGTATTAGACATAGGTGATGCCATGATGTTCCCACATTGCTTGGTAGACCATTTCTTAAAACATCGAGGACAAAAATAGATGTGCATGCTGAAACACTGACTATGGAATTTGATGGTGAAATTATTAAGTTCAATATTTTTGATACCATGAGATTTCCTGCTGAAGTGAACTATCTGTGTGCACTTGATGTGATTGATGAATTATCCCAAAATGTTTATAAATTATCTCATGAGGATGAATTGTTAACTGTGCTTACTTAAGATTTGGATCAGTTTGTGTTTCAAAATGTGCCTTAGCATATTAATAATGAGGTAGTGGGCAACATAGAGTCTTTGTTGCAATTGCATATACTTGACAGACTTAGGAAGTTAGAATAACCTAAAAGTCACATGAACATGCAACCCTATCACATTTCACCCACTAAGCTAGAACTGAAACTGTTGCCTGAGAATGTTAAGTATCCTTATTTAAGGGATGATGAGATCTTACTTATTATAATCTCTAATGCACTTACATCTGAACAAGAGGTTAAACTTATTAGGGTGCTCAGAGAACATAGTGAAGCGTTAGGGTGGACTTGAGCATACCTTAAAGGACTTTGCTCCACATTATGTTCACACAAAATCACATTAGAAACAAATGCTATGCCCAAGAGAGACCTTCAGCGAATACTAAATCCACCTATGATGGAGGTAGTTCAAAAAGAAATTCTTAAGTGGATAGATGCTGGAGTGATATACCACATCGCTGATTCTGAGTGGGTTAGTTCTATCATGTGGCTCCTAAAAAGAGGGGAACAATAGTAGTGTAGAACCAGAAAGGTGAGTTAATACCTACTAGAGTCCAAAGTGGTTCGAGAGTGTGCATTGACCATAGAAAGTTTAACAGGATCACAAAGAAGGACCATTTTCCACTGCTCTTTATGGACCAGATGTTAGAGAGATTAGCGAGGAGGTCACATTATTGCTTTCTTGATGGATATTCAGGCTATATTCAAGTCCCTATGGCTCCTAAGGACCAGGGCAAGATCACTTTTACCTGTCCTTTTGGCACCTATCCTTTCAGAAGGATGCTGCTTAGTCTATGTAATGCTCCTGCTACATTTCAAAGATGTATGATGAGTTTTTTTTTTTGATTTTATCGCCAAAATTATGGAAGCTTTTATTGATGATTTTACTGTACATGGTGATTCATTTGATTAATGCTTGCATCATCTTTCATTAGTACTTAAGCGTTATATTGAGACTAATTTGGTGCTTAACTTTGAAAAGTGTCATTTTATGGTGAAGCATGGAGCAGTACTAGGGCATGAAGTGTTATCCAAGGGATTAAAGTTTGATAAGGCTAAAGTAGCTATCATTCAATCTTTGCCCTATCCTAAGTGCGTCAAGAAAGTGAGGTCATTTTTAGGTCATGTTGGGTTTTATAGGAGATTTGTCAAGGATTTTTCTAAGATTGCCTCACCTTTATGTGTTTTACTTGCAAAAGATGCTTTGTTTGATTTTAATGAGGACTGTAAGAGTGCTTTTGACCAATTGAAGTTGAAATTGACGACCACTTCTATAGTACAACTGCCTAACTAGGCCCTACCTTTTGAACTAATGTGTAGTGCTAGTGATAAGGAAGTAGGGGCAGCCTTAGGTCAAAGAGTAGGGAAGGTACCTCATGTGATCTATTATGCTTCTAAAACTGTAGACCCAACATAATGTAACTACACTACTGGAGAAAAGGAAATGTATGTTGTTGTTTTTGCTCTAGAAAAGGTTCGTCCTTTTCTATTGGGTGTTAAAGTTACTGTTTATACTAATCATTCTTCTATTAAACATCTATCAAGTAAGAATGACTCAAAATTAAGATTGGTCAGATGGGTCTTACTGCTGTAAGAATTTCAATTAGAAATTAGGCACAAGCCAGGAGCTGAAAATTTAGTAGCTGACAATCTAACTAGGCTAGACAATGGGAGAGTGATAGTCCATTGAGCGATTATTTCCCTGATGAGACTTTATACATTAT
>NCQV01066543.1:4200-20298 GCA_002740545.1 Lophocereus schottii
GGGAGGAAACTACTAATGAATAGAATTTTAAGTGCCAAGGATATACTGTTTATCTAAGAGTTAATCCTCATGTACCCCGACATATATGACATTAATAATTCAAGGCCTAAATTTTTGGAACAAATATTTTAGTATCTTGACGTTTGCTGACCAAACTTTTAGGTATCCTCCATTTTTTTTTGAGCCCCTAAACTTTTAAAACTTGCATTTTAACTCCAATCTTTAAAAACTTACTTTCGAAAATTTTAAATTTGTACATGTGTAATTTCTCTCACTAGTAGTGCTCGAGGTCCTCTTTAATTTGGTATCAGAGTCACGTGACCAAAAATAATTAAAATTATTAAGCTAATTAATGATTAATTAATTCAATTAACCCTGTTTAATTCTTTAATCATCACCTACTGTCCTACTTCCAATTATTCACATGTTGTTCACTCACCAGAAAGAACTACTTCAGTAACATCTCAATTAAACTATATCACTGATATAATTTTAGAATTAAAAACTGAATTAGCAAAAATTAACATTGAATTCAAGGAGATTAAGAAGCAATTATTTGTGATCCATCTTTATGTAGTTAACGAAATTAGACATAGCAAAAAAATAGACTTTAAGTATTAGTACTCATTTTCAATATAAATATCCATTTCAAAAGCCAAAAAAGAAAAATCCATTTCCTTTGTATGATATAAAAATTTACAAAGAAGTAGGAGAAAATCAGCTGAAAAGGCAGAAAATGAAGAAGAGGATGGAGTATAAGTAGTATGATCTTGAAGAACTACAGAGTATGTTTGAAAAAGAATAAAATCCAGAAAAATTAAACAAAATCATGAGCGCAATTATCAATAAACAGGATGTATTATCTGAAGATAATGAATAGACAAATAATGTTCAGTTAGAAGAAGAAATATATTAGCAGATGAACCCAATTAAGCTAGAAGATCTTAATATGGTACCTTTAAAAGAAATTAGGAAGAAATTAGATTAAAAAATATGGTAAAATGATATTTGATGACCAGATTAATGAGATTGGAGGATAGCTTAACACAAATGAAATTGAATTCAATCTAGTTAACAATGGAGTTCCTAAACCTAAAGAATTCGGTGAACCTTCTAGAAGAAATACCATTTTATGACGCCTAGGTACATTCCAATAGGATGTACAACTAACTTTTCTTTGGCTTTATCCCAAGAAAAACTACGACCTTTGAAGAAATTGTCCTTATCCCAATTAATCAAATCTGATATATTTTAAACATCAATTAAGCTCGTAATAGAGAAAAAATATTTGAGCTTTGGAAAAGAGGCATAAATAGTGTCCAAAACCTAAATACTATATGGACTACTGCAAATTTTCTAAACTATATCGAGCATAGTTTTTCGAGTATTGTAGATGCCTGGTATGATGCATTAAATGAAGGTGGTAAAAATGTATTAAGAGTGATAGAAACCCTAGTTGCAATGTTCAAAAATTTATGTAAGAAAATCAAAACTGAGTTTATCGGAGCTAAACTTGATTCTGAAGAAAAAACAAGAGAATGACAAAGAGAGATCAATAATATAGAGTTATGGAATATAAGGTATCTAGAGAACTATATTGTTGAATTTAGTCAAGATTATTACAAAATTGGGCATAATGAAACTATATTACTAAATTTAGTCATCTATCTGGGGTAAGAGATATTTTTTCTTGATGGTGATTTTGTTTAGCTTCCTATAATCAATACATGACCTCAATGTGCTGTCTTTCTTCTTCACAAATAGAACTAGAGTACCCCATGGTAACACACTTGGCCTAATGAACCCTTTTTGTAGCAACTTATCTAATTGGGTCTTTAGGTCTTTAAGCTTTGTTGGTGCCATGCGATATGGAGTCTTGGAAATGGGATGAACACCAGGGATTTAGTTCAATTTCAAAATTGATTTCTCTCTAAGGGGGCAGTCCTGGTAATTCATTGGGAAAAACGTATGCGAACTCACAAACTATCAGAATGTCTTCCACCTTTTCTTCTCTTTCATGGTTCTCCATGGCATAGCACCAATACCCTATACATCCTTGGCGTAATAATTTGCTAGCCTTCATAGCGAAACTAAGGGTTATTACTTTTCATCTCTCTTTCACCATAAAAGCATACTTCTCGACCTTCCTCATCATTCAAAATAACTTTAAGATCTTCACAATCAATTTTGGCCCCATAGGTACATAACCAATTCATCCCCTAAATTATATCGAAATCTAACAAGTCAAATTGGATTAAATCTCCAGGGAATGTCGTCTTACCAAGGGTGATAGGCATATGTTTGTAAAGGATGCGACACTTGACTGTCGAGTCATTTGGCAACTTGTTTCTATAATTAGCTTTTGCCTTCCCATCCTCTAGGTTAAATTGTAAAGCAACACGGGCAGACATAAATGAGTGTGTGGCACCCAGATCAAACAATACATAGAATGACTTTGAATTTAAAAAGAGATTTCTAGTTAATACAGTACTAGAGGTTGTAACTTACTTCTTGCTCATCACATATGCCCTTCCTACAGTTGTAGATCTTGGAGATGGGGGTCCTTAATGGGGTATAGCTAGGGGTTTTGCTATGCCATTGTCCACAACCTTCGGTCTTCTGGTACAGGCAGCAATCAGATGCTCAAGACTGCCACACTGCATGCACTTATTAGTTCCTACACGACATTCAAAAGTGGTGTGGTTAGTTCTTTCACATTTCCTACAAGGTTCCACTGAACCCGTGGGATGACTCTTAGGGAGAATAGTAGCAGGTTTCTTCTGATTTATGCTCTTACTTGGGGTTCCCCATTCAGTCCACTTCCTTTTTTGATTCATTGGATTTAAAGCTCTCAACTTAGTCTTTACGCGTTCAACTTCAGCAGCTCGCTCGCAAGTAAGTGTGAATTGGTTGGCCAGCTAGTTGATTACAGATGTAAAAAGCTAAACCCTCTTCGAACTTCCTCATCTTTAACCTTTCGGATGACATAAACTTGGGGATAAACCTCGACAACTCCATAGACTTACTGGTATATTGCACCACTGTCATGTTATCACTCACATTCGGTTCCATGAACTCTTTTTCCTTCTGCCGTTGAATCATAACTGGATAGAATTTGGCCCTAACTTCCTCAAGGAATTTATCTAAGTGAATTCAAGCCCTAGCAGCCTATTTTTCACAGTCCTCCACCAAATACGAACTTCTCTAGCTAAGTAAAATGTCCTAATAGTTATTTCTTTTCTTTTGGTACCTTCCATACAATGAAAATCTTTTCCATGCCTCAAATCCACTCTTCGAGCTCCACTAGGTCATACCTCTCATCACATGTTTTAGGGTTGCATCGAGCTACCCTATCGGCCACTTTGTTAGCATTAGAGGAAGGGTCGGTAGGGGCAGGGGGAATCCACTTCATTAACTCAAAACCCAAGGTCTGCCAATAGTTAGGGGTTCCCAATACTACCAGTTGCTTTCGAGGAAATCGAAGGCCCTCCACTAAGGTTTAGCGGCATATTGTAAGAAGCGTGGTCATCTAGCCCTTGACCCTGATCTAAACCATCTCCTATTTTGAGTCTTCAAATCGTTGTGAATGGATTTAGACATTCTGATTATGCAGTAAGCACAGTAATTCAGTCACTTATCCACTGCTAACATAGGAAAGAAGTACACACGGTAGATATAGACAAACATAAATCAAACTTTGTTATAGCATAAACTAGAGTTTCATTATAACCTTACTATGACTTCTTTACGTATAGATTTGTACATGATTTAACAAAAGAATATCACATCTAGCTACCTAACAAATGTTAGCCCTTGATCCTACATTTCATCTAAGACATTAACTAGGCCCTGGATACTAAGTCTGTTAAGTACCTAAAGAGAAGGTGGAACGATCAATGCAGCTGTAATAGTCAGCCTAACTATATACAATATCATAACTTGCAACAAAAAAAAAACCATTAATCCAACCAGTTGCACCATATACATAAAGGGCTTAAAATATATCTAAACATTTTAGTAAGTCCCTAACTAAAGATTCTTATATGGATTGTAGTCTAGGTCGGACTGATTCTTGGGCTTCTAGCCGGGCTCCTCCTTTGGCTCCTTATCTGGGTCCTCCAGGTGCTCATTCCTAGGCTCATCTCCCTACTCATCCTCAAAATAGAGCTCTAGCAGCTCCGGGTGTCAAGGAGGTCCACAACCGTGAGAACCTCTCCTGAATCATCAGAATAAGCAATCTCGTCTCCTGAACTCGATAATGGTGATCCCTGAGTAGGAGAGAGTGGTGTAGGTAGGGGAGGCACAATAAGCACGGGGAAGATAAACTGTAATGCCTCCAAAGTGATACCCCTCTACTCAAACTCCTCCCTAAGTAGCAGCTTAGCGGTAATAGTAGCCCAAACCCCCTGGTGCTGAAACCTAGACCAATCCTAGCCTGAGGCTTCGGTGGTCATAAACTCATGGTACCTTATCCTAAACTCGTCCCAAGATGCAATAGTAGGTAGGGACCAAAGCAGCCTACATGTGCAGACCATGGCACTGTAGAACTCAGAAAAAGGGTCCAGCGTGTGAGCTACCATGCTAGCATGTAACAAGGAAATACATGTGGCCACCGAGGCACTTGGCATCATATTCACAGCATACGAGTCTACTGGAATGCCCGGGTGGTCCATCTAAAAGAAAGAAACACGTAATAAATAACCATGTAGTTGTCTCATTCCAAAATCCTAACAACAATAATGCCTAATCAACAAGTCTCCTCATCTGCCTGTTTTTACTCTCTACACTCCACCACTCCTCAAAGAATCATAACCTGGCTTTGATTCCAAAACTGTATCACCCCCATGTAGTACTTCACTGTCTGAGTTATTCTAATCATTTTCTGGATTGTAATTGAGTAGCATGATAATCGGGGGGTTACCGTTGTCCTATAAGGACAAGGCTAATGACTAGCTTAAATACATAATTTGAAATCAAGCAATAGTTACACATGCATGTAAACATGCATACACTAACAAAGCCTATATTATCTAAATCGTTTAGAGGAAAGTAACATGAACACATAGTTAAGAGTGAACCACCACAAGGTTTACAAACTTATATACCAAAACTCCAAAGTACAACTCTCCTGGGATGTCATAACTTCCAACTGGACGATCCAGCTTCATCTGTCCACTTGTTATCACCTACAAGCTTGCTAGGATACAAACGATTCATAGAGAATTTGCCTAAAGTAGGAAATATAACAAACATTTTGAAAATGTGACTGAAGCTCAGTACATGCATCCCCATATAGATAAACGGACATTAAAACATTGTAGTTGGGCTCCCGCTTATGCAATTCATTTTAGTTCAAAACTAGAGAATGAGAATAAATGAAATTGGATTGCTCATTACTATCTGAAAGTGAACCCTTTTATAACTGCAACAATATGAAGATAGGTGCACACCTATCAAGCCAATCAGAAGGTCTAGCTTGAGGCCGCGTGGGTAAAGTGAAGGGCGATTGCCCTTAAATGAGATAGCTATTGAGGTCACTAATTAAATGACAAATCACTGAATAAACTGATCCATTGCTCTTACTTGTCAAGATGTTATAACTTCATAAAATGGTACTAGATTATAAGGATATAGGCAATGGACATACCTGGGTCTTTGGAATGAATCTTCATTTAATTGGAATTAAGTATGACAGGGAACGACAGAATGACCCTGGTTGCTTCAGAAACTCTATTATATATACGTATAGTTAGTAAACAATGCGTACACTTGTAAAATGTAACTTGGATATAATTTCAATAACTAAAAGGAAAAATCATGGTACGTAAATTAAGGTGAAATGAAAAATCATGGTACGTAAATCAAGGTGAAATGAGTCGATATAGACAAAGTTACAGCAATATTAAAAACAAAACCTTGACGGTTATAATAGAAGGATGTTTCTAATATTTCTGAGATGAGTAATAGGAACTTTAGGCTGAATATGTTGAGGCTAGGTTCAAGATAAGAAAAATAATTATGTTAATACGGCAGCATTAATCACCCCTTTCCCGATTACTATTCTTTTAACCTCCTAGTTTCACTCACATACCAAAATAACCCAATTCTATTAAATATCTAATAATTAGTTAAGGACCCCTAATTGAGTTCCCAAAATTTATGGTTTTCTTCTTTTCTCCTATTAAGTAAACCAATTTCCCCCTCTTTAGATTCATAAACTTTTGTTCCCCCCTGCTCAGTTCTTTTTAACGAAACTTTCGAAAATCACTCCATGGCCAATCTCACACATTTTTCACCATTTGTCCTTCTAAAATCACCTAAAATTCTTCCACAAAGATATACCTACTCACAATTTCACTGCAAACACGTTTATTTACATACTTTTAGGGTTTTCTATGCTCCATTAGTTAATCCAAAAATCATACATCATCTCTTCTTACACTAAAACCATTACAATCTTCGTAAGCTCACATAAACCAACTAGCACAACCATACTTGATTCAAAAATTTAATTAAATTATGCATGTAAGTTCAACCATAATCTATGTTCTTCTCAAGTTTATACAATAAGCCTCCTTAATATCATCCAAAGATCACCTTACATGACATCATATTCACTCTTTATGCTAAAGATTATAAAATTAGATCACAAAGCCCAAAATCCATTAACCTTATACATAAAACTTGCATGATCATGCGTGGATTCAACCTTATATATGATTTACACATTCCACACTTAACCAAGCACAACAAAACATCAAACTAGCACCCATTCTAACTCATACAACATGATCCATAATCAATTCCAGGGTAATTTACATTTAGAACCATTGAACTTCGGTGTAGTCATTTGCAAGACCTGCTTTTCTAAGAGTTAATTGTCAGGACCATTGATTTATAATGCAATGAACTTTTGGGGGATAAATCACTATTGAACTTTTTATGTAATACCCAAAACATTTTATATTTATAAATCTATCCCTAATCTTTAAAAACTTACTTTCAAAAAATTTAAATTTGTGCATGTGATATTCTAATCCTTAGTACTACTCGAAGCCCTCTTTAATATGGTATTAGAGCCATGTAACCAAAAATCTAATCTAAGTATTAGTACTTCATTTCAGCATAAATATCCTTTCTAAAACTGAAAAAATAAAAATTTATTTCCTTTGCATGATATAAAAATCCAAAAAGAAGTAGGAGAAAAATCAACTGAAAAGTCATCTGAAAAGGCAGAGAAGGAAGAAGAAGATGGAGTATAAGCAGTATAAACTATAGAATATGTTTGAAAAAGAACAAAATCCAGAAGAATTAAACAAAATCATGGGTGCAATAGTCGATAAACAAGAAGTATTATCTAATGATAATGATGACACTAATACTATCCGCATAGAAGAAGAAATATATCAGCAGATGAATTTAATTAAATTAGAAGATCTTAATGTTGTACCTGTAGAAGAAATTAGATGGAAACTAGATAAAAAATATGTTGAAAGGGTAGTTGATGATGAGATCAATGAAATTGGAGAAGAACTCAACCTAGGAGAAATCGAGACCAATATGGTTAACAATGTTGTTCCTAAGCCTGAAGAATTTGATGAACTTTCTAGAAGAAATGCTCATTTTATAAGACCTAGTACATTCCATTGGGATGTAAAACCAATTTTCCTTTGTGTTTATCCCAAGGAAAACTAAAACCTTTGAAGAGATTGACCTTACCCCAAATTAGCCAAACAGGATATATCTTAAACATCGTGGAGCTCGTAACAGAGAAGAAAAATTTGAACATTGGAAAAGAGGCATTAATAGTGTCTTAAACCTAAATACTACATGGACTGCTACAAATTTCCTAAATTATATTAAGCAAAAGTTTTCTAGTATTATAGCGAATTGGTATGATTCATAAAATGAGGATGGAAAAAGTGTATTAAGAATGATGGAAACACCATATGCCATGTTCAAAATTTTATGTAAGAAAATCCAAACTGAGTTTATCTGAGCTAAACTTGATTATAAAGAAAAAGTTAGAGAATGGCAAAGAAAGATTAATAACATAGAATTATTGGATATGATAACAACAACAACAACAACTCCCAGTGTGGGTCCCGCTTTCGCGGGGTCTGGGGAGATCCAACTGTAGGCAACCTTACCCCTACCGGTATTTGTACCCATAGAGAGGTTGATTCCTTAAGACCCACAAAATAATTTTTCTTTGAAAAAGGTTTATAGAGAAAACGAATGCAAACCAAAACGAATTATTGGATATGAGATATCTGAAAAACTATGTTGCTGAATTTAGTCAATATTATTACAAAATTGGGCACAATGAAACTGATCTTAGTGTGTTTAATAAAAAATTGCCATATCCGATAAATTCTATAATTCATGAAAAGTACATTGCATGGCTTGAGAAAACATATATCATTGATTGTTGAGCCCAAAATTATGATATATCTTACCCTTTTATTACCTAATATTTGCTCATAATAAACTAGTTCATTAGAGTTTTAATATGTTTTTATTGTTTTTGTAGATACTATGGAGATTTTCATAAATTGGATATAAAGGTCGGAAGAAAGCATTATTGGATCAGGAAAGAGCAAAGGAAAAAAAAAAGCAAATAAAACCAGGCCAGGCAGTGACCTAGCTCACAAGCCCAGCTTCCTTCTTCCATCTTTCCTCATTCACATATGGGTTGGGCTCCGTTTGGTCCCTAATCTGCAGCCCAACCCAGACTTCTTCCCTCCCCTTTCATTTAAGAGGCCACGCATGTGCCTTGCACATGATTTTCAGTTAGCCTTCATAACCTCTCCTTCTTATTCTTCTTCCTGATTTCAAGCCTTAGACCCGAAACAGATGAATTAGAGCAGGGCCTTGCTCCTTCTTTCTCCCCATCTGTTTCTCTCTCTCTCGCTCTAACTCATCTCTATTACTCGAACTCACAGAGCCCAAGTTCCACAACTCTTCAGTTGCCATGGTTTCTTCGTTTTCTTCGATCTTCGGCAGTTCAAAACCCAAGTAAGAACCCGACGGCGGTTCAGCTTCCACAACTGCAATCCTCTCTCTTTCTTGCTTCAATTACCATCCTTAATTATTCCATTACCACTTCCATACATTACTATTCATTATAACCATTAATTTGGCTGATGAAGGTTCAGTTTCGTCAGAAAGGCTGGCTTTGATAAATCAAACGGGGAGCAGAGCACGAGAGGGGAGGAGATAAGGGTAGCTTAGCGTAGAGTAGACAGTAGATTTGGCTTTCGAATTTGGCTTTAGTTTTCAGTCTTCATTTTTTTTTTCAAATTTCAGATATAGGTTTTAGTTTCACCCACTTCATGATGTTAAACCTAATTTTGTTCGATTCAAATTAATTTTCGATGTCATTAATTCATATGTTTGGGTTGGAATTGAAGTTCAGTATTGACACTTGTTTTGCTTCGTGCTGGAATCGAGCTGTAAGGATTTCATAGTTATTCATCCTAGCTCCCCTGTTCTCCCCTGTTTGTCCTCTTTCCTGCACCTGATTCTCTACATAGCATTGTTTTGATTTGTATAGGGTGTTGCGTCGACTATGTTATGAGTTACTAGTACCTCTTAATCTGATTGGTGTTGATGTTTGAAAATTTTCCTTAATCATTATTGCTAATGTTTTGTAAAGTAAGCTAAATAAATTTGCAATAAGTTATTTGCTTTGGTCAGTTTAGCATTGAAAATTTATCCTTCGAAAGCAACATAATCTCATACACCATCCCTGAGGATCAACACCCGTTAGTATTACGGCGATAACTATATACTTGCTTTGGTTCAAGAATCTCTTGTTTAAGAAAATGGGTCAATTGTCATTATCTTGATCTTCAAAAATAAAAGAAAATCAAGAAGTAATTTCTAGCTTGTCGGGATTCTTCTCACAAATGGAAAAAACAACCTAGAAAGCGAAGAAAAAGAAAATTTTATAAGAAAAAGAGCTTTAGCAAGCAAAAAGGAGATAAATATGAAAGAAAATATTATAACAAACCAAGCCCTAAAAATGAAGTTTTTTTTAAAAGAAAAGAAGCTTATTGTCATGCAAGGAAAAACAACTACAAATGCTGGACATGCGGAGAAATAGGGTATTATGCTAATAAATGCAAAAATAGGAAGAATAAAAAGCTTATTGGGACTCTAGATAGCCTAGATTACTTTGAACTTAGTGAGGAAGGGACACTAAACCTAGCCCTAAATAACAACAAAGAAATTGTTGAAATTATACTAGAAGATGAATATAAAGAAAGTGATTATGAAGAAACTAATCATATGATGAAAAGTAGCTCAATTAGTCTTGATGATCTTCAAGAAGAAGAGTTTGTTATAGACAATGAAAACGGAGAAGTCAAAAGAGAGGGTCCTTCCTATAATTCAAAAAGACATGGTCTATAAAAAATCAATCTTTCAATTGAAGACTAAGTATGTATGTGAAATGATGGAAAGAGATTTAGAAATAAAAGATTGTGGGTACAATACAGGAGAGGTCAATCTTATCAATTGGGAAAACATTCTTAGGCATAACAAAGATAGAAAGTATATGTATATCCATGTTGGAAGTGTCTAAGTGCAAATTACTCTATTACAATATTATGGGAAAGATGTTGACCTTTATATTTTGCTCTGTAATGTCAGGCATACCAAATTTAATAATCAAATTATCATAGGAATTATGACTAACTTATGTAATGTATCAATAAGATTCAATTGTTAACTTAGACATTATATGAGTCTAAAAGATGAATTTGCTAAAAACTTTCTTATCTCTTAAGATAAAAGCAATTGGGATGGATATGAAAAAGGAGGATACCCACTGAGAATATTTTGAAAAATATCTACAAATTAGATAATACTATAAATCCAAAGGCTAAGGTAACAATGGTAGAGGTAAAAAATTTTGAAATCCTACTCCAATGCAAAATATTGAAAGGATAAAGTGCAATCTATAGGAAGCAAAAATCGATAGATATTGGATAGCTAGCTTTGCTAATCCTATAAAAATTAATAAGAAAAATGTGATAAAACTTGATGAGAACGGTAAAATTACCATTCAACCCCAATTATTAAGAAGCATGAGTGTAAGATCAGAATGGGGAGATGGGTCCTCATCAGCTAAAGAAGAGCTTAAAGAAGATGATACAATTAGCATGATCAGTGAAATAAGTAGAATGAATTTCAAACCCATAAGACATAATGTAGACCGAAGTATGAGTCTAGATAGAAAAGTCGACACAAAACAAGAACTGTTAATGATCCAATTTATGAAGATGAATTAGTTAAAAATATGACTATGGAGATATGTTATGAAGTTACCAATAAAAATCCTAATCGCATCTATATCCTAATAAATGTATGTTTAGAGGGATATAAAAAATATGAAATATATACCTATATAGATAGTGGTTATTCTGTCTATTTTGGAAAAGTGTCTTTATTTTCAGAATTCATGTGGAAGAAAACTAAGAATCCTTTACAAGTAGAATAATTGAAAATAGCATAATGAGCCACAAAGAGGCCATAGAAGGGTAAACCATAGAAGTAAGAGAAGTCCAATACATTACACCAGTTCTATGGGCTACTGATCAACCCTCTCATGATATGATTATTGGAAAGAACTTTTAGAGACTGTATTCTCCATGCATATAGACCATAAATCAAATAATATTCATAATAAATGGTCACTTAGTTTCTCTTAATAAGTTAAGTAAGGCTTACATTCATCAGAAAATTGAGTTTACACGCAGCCAGCGTGGTGAGAAGGTAATGCTTGCATAACATAGTATAGCACTAACAATCTCACCACTTGAGCTATCTATTGAAAAGCAAATTACTGAACAATAAGAGCAATTATGCAAAGAACTCTACTATGATAATCTACTAAAATTTTGAGATAAAGATGAGACATTTGTAAAAATTGCTTTGTTAAATCCCAATACTGTTATTTGAGTCAAACAATTGGTGTATACACACCAAGATATGCAGGAATTTAACAAGCAAATCAAAGAACTTTTGGATAAAGGATTAATTAGGAATAGCAAAAGTCCTCATACCAGCCCCATTTTCATGGTAAGAAATCAGGTTGAAGAAAAAAGAAGAAAAACTAGAATAGTAATCAATTACAAAAAGCTTAATGTTAATACTGCATTTGATGGTTATTATGTTCCTAACGAAACAATCTTTTTCAATAGAATTCAAGGAGCCCCTTGGTTCTTGAAAATGAATTACAAAAGCGGATACATGAAAATTAAAATGAATGAAGAAAGCAGTCCTTTAATTGCTTTTAGTGCCCTCAAGGACATTATGAATGGATAGTAATATCATTTGGTCTAAAAAATGCACCTCAAATATTCCAAAGAAGAATGGATAACATCTTCAAAGATCGTAATCACTGTTGTTTAGTTTGCATCAATGATATTATTGTCTTTTCTAAGATTATAGAACAATACAAAAATGATGTCCTACCTATCACCCAAAGATGCATTGATCATAGTATTATCCTTGGTAAAAACAAATGCATTTATGCTGAATAAGAAATCAAGTTCTTAGATCTAGAAATAAAAGTTGGACAAATCATCCTACAATAGCATATTCTAGAGAAAATAGAAAATTTTCCTAAAAATATTGAAAATAAGAATCAATAAGAAAAGTTTCTTAGATGTCTTCCCTATGCTTCACATTTCATTAAAGATTTAACTAATTAAGAAAACCATTACAGTAAAAACTCAAAAAAGAAGTAAGTTGGACATAGACCCCTAGCGATTCAAAGATTGTTCAAAACTTCCAAAAGATGTGTAAAAATCTTCCTGTTCTTAATTTGCCTAATGAAGAGGTGATTTAATTCTTGAGACAAATGCTAGCAATGAACACTGGAGTGCAGTACTCAAAATGAAAGAAGGAGAAAAAATCTACAAATGTTGCAGTGGAAGTTTTAATAGAGAAGAATGCAACTATCCCATGATGGTAAAAGAAATCCTCGCAGTCATAAGGGAAATTGAAATGTTTATAATCTTTTTAGCCCAAAAATCTTTGCTTATTCGAGCTGATTGTAAAGAAATACTTGGTTTTGTGAAAAAGAATTTATCAAATATACAAGTACAAAGGCGACTCCTACATTGGCAATTATAACTTAATCGGTTTTCTTTCTCTATTGAACATATACAGGGATCAATCTCTGGCAGATAGTTTAACTCGTGAGCTTATCATAGGGGATCATCAGAGCAGAACTCCTACCATAAAAGGAGAAAATCCAAAATAAAATGCCATTACTACTAGAACAGGTTTATCCTTTTAGTAAACTCCTCATGGATATTTTGGAATTCCATGCAAAAAGTAGATCACGTTTTAGTCTACTATCTTCTACCTATCTAACAACCTAAAGATTTAGCCTTCTAAAATTACAAATTAATTACGTAAGAGTAACTAATTGCGTAAGCTGTGCTTACGATATCCAAGGCAAAACAAGTTCTCATATTCAAGAAAAATGGTCCAACCAGTGGTATGCAACATGCATCGGCTACTATCATAATTATTCCTATGATATTTGAGAATTTTGAAGTACAACAATTTACTTTTCCAAGAGATCTGGAGTTGGTAGAGTCAGTTTTCTAGCAAATTCAATATCTTCAGATGGCCCCATTATGAAAGTCTGGGAATATGGAATGGTAGTTTATCTCATGAAAATTCCAAATCCGAGGTACTCATTTTTCTGAAGACTAACTAAATTTCAACAATGCATATTCAGAGGGATCCATTGGGTTCTCACATCTCTTGATGGTCTAACAAAAATTCCATATAATAGATGCCTACATGTGAAAGCATATTGTGCATAATTGAATATGAAAATGGAAAAGCCAAACCAACCTATCATCTTGTTCAAATACTTAATTTTGATGATCCCAACGATCGATGACAAGAATGGTTTCCAGAATGACAAGAATTATTAGTGATCTTGCTTTAGCAAGAGCCATCGATTTTTACAACATTTATCATCAAATATGGGCATTAATTGAACAAGAAAGAATACTAATGCATTGCGGGAACACTACTTTCAGTTATCACAATGAGTTAAGTAAATATATGAAGATAGAGGGAGCTACTTCAGAAGATGTCTTTGATTATCTCGTTGATGCTCGAGCTAGAAAATTCTTATCAGAAAAAGAAAAGAAATATCTTCATCAATTCTTTGAAAAATGGACCCTGAGCATCTTTAAATTGATGAATATTTTGATGATTATCTAGATAATGATAGACTGGAAGACATTATTGGAGATGAAGGTATACAAAATCTCAATATGGTGACTAGTCTTGTCAGCATTAAAGGTTTTGAAAGATGGTTGCACCCTTATTGTACTATTTTATCAAGGGTCAGTTCAGTAAAATAATATTATCTACTGTAATCATATGCAGACAGCTGTATTCAAAGTATTAATATGTACTGTAGTTTTTAGGCATCCTATGTACCTCCATCCATCTATAAAAGGAGAGGCTGAGTACTTTAAAGGGATACGGCCATTTGAGTATATTTGAGAAAAATAGAAGTTGAGCTTCTCTATTTCTCTATGAGCAAGCATATCTGATGATCTTAGTAGCTCAAGTCTCTCTTAATATTTCCATTTTAATATTTCCGACTTCATGGTTTTAGTAAAAGAAGTTTTCCAGTAGCGAATATTATTCAATCAAAACTTATGTTTTAAATATTATAATTTTTGATTTAAGTCTCACTATCCTTTAAAATATAAAACTCGATTAGTGATTACTGTCTGAGGTAGGAAATAAAACAGATATGTGTTGTGCCTAGTCTGAGGAAGGTTTGTTGAGATTAGTAATATCTTTAAACTGGAAGTTAGAGGAACGCCTGACCCGATACGATAACACGACCCGAATCCAACCTAAAGTTACTGAGAGAAATCCAAATCCAACACGAACCGAACCGATTTTGATCCGAAGTCGACACGATTTGAACGTTTAGCTTGAGAACATATTATTTTTCAATTTTAAGTAGATCTAAACAATTTAGAAGGCTGACATGAAGTTGACTTGTTTATTAAATGGGTTAACCCGAACCGACCCGTTACCTAGCTCTACCTACAATCACTGAAAATATAATATTTATGATATAAAGAGTAGATTGGGATAACTAGTACCAGTACACTCATTATAAGAAGTTGAATCATTCGAAACAAGCGTATTTCTTAAAAACCCAAAAAGTAGCAAATTGCAAAAACCGCCCTATTTGGGCCAAAGATGAAAGTTCTAAAAGGTTTGGGCCAAAATAATAATAAAAAGGACTAGAAAGTCAGTTGCCACAAACCCAGAGGGGCCAAAACATTCACTTTTCTAAAACCTAGACCAAACAATCCATGCACCAAAACTGTAGGTAACAAAGTGTTAATTTTTTTCAATTACATTATAAAACCAAAAATTAAACAAAAGTTAGGTTAGGGTTTTTGAGGGATTAAAAGAGAGAGATGGAGGTGGTGTTTAGTGGGTATGGGGCTTGTGGGTGGTGGTTGAGAGCAGAGGGGAGGTGGTAGCAGTTGAAGAAGGTGGTCGGAGCTTGCTGGCATCAACAACATAAGTGGCAGTAGTAGGATAGAATAAGGGGTCTAACTGTGGGGGAGGAAAGAGTGGGAGGAAATGTTTGCTGAATTTTTGGTGATCATTTAGATGATAAATATCCTCCCAAAATTAGCATTTGGCTAATTATGTTTGACTTTATAATGGTAATTAGCTAACATGATTTGCACCAACTTTTAGACCCAAATGGGTTGGGTTCCGAAATAAAATGACATGCTTTTGTAAATAAAATCCTACGTAGCTCCAAATTAAATTTCCATGACACGATGAAAAATGATTTATCGCTCAGTTACTCATACTAAGGCCAACTATTGATTCACTCATAATTTTAATGATAAATAAAGTTTAAACTGCAAAGCGTGACCCAAAATGAAATGTGATAAATGAATATAGAATTAAATATCATGATTTAAATAAATAAGTATGGAGTAGGGCCGGGCTACTATAGGTGTCATGCGTAGATATTCTTGTGTTACCCACTTTCGTACGCTTGATGGATAA